>JANTPZ010078895.1:590-13755 GCA_025593235.1 Vachellia pachyceras | reverse complement strand
TCAGTTACTTTTACCGATTGCACTTTTTACCGGTAAACTTAACTTTATTCTGGTAAATCTTTTTCTACTTTTCTGGAGATATTTTCTTCCTCATTTAATCTCCATATTTTCATCTTGAATATAACAAAATTATTATCCCCAAAATACCCCTTACTTTCCTCAAATTTTACAGGATTAATTTATCCTGTCCAAAATCCGTGAAAACATACAATCAGAGAGCAAAATTATTTTAAGGCCTTGAAAAATACTACATTTTTCACTGATTCTCTAGCCCTTTTGTTTTTCCAAAATGCCCTCTAGATTGTCCAAAATTAATTTTTGAAATAATTATATTTCAGGGATTTTCGGGTCTTTTTCCCAATTTTCAGGAAAATCGCCTTTCGTACACTGAATAATAATTTTATTAAATACTATAAAATTCACTGGATTTTTCCATATTTTTGCCTAAATTTTTGGAGGGCTCCTGATACCTTAAATAATTATTTTTCCCTTTTTCACCTTTCAAAATTATATAAATAAAAATCTAGTTCGAATTCGAAAAATCCGTGTTTCATGGTTATGATCAGTGAGTCGGGCTCTATCTATTGGGCATCTGAAAATTTTGGTCAACAGTTGACTTTTGACTTTGACTTTGTCAAATGATCAAAATGCCCTTCCACTTTCTCATAATTACCATTTTAACCATACTTTCTCTACTTTCTGTAAAATTACCATTTTGCCATTACTTTTAATACTGAAAGACCTTTATGCCCTTGGTCTTTTATTAAATGACATACGGTCCTTTCCTAAAGGTCACCCATCCTCACATTACTCTAGGGCAAGTACACTTAACTTTGAAATTCATAAGGAACTCCATACACTAAGCCAGATCTAACTTTACAACTTCCGGCCATAACTTTCCTTTCTTTATGAGCTATCTACCTCTGTTTCTCTTTTCATTTCCTAGTTATCAGATTAGCATTTATTTCAGCTAGCATATAAATTATGGATATTACAGTTATCATCAAATGGAATCAACAGTATTGTGTAGAAAACTTAAGTTTTGAAGCACGATACTCGAGTATTAAGTGCCAATAATCGAGTGTTGGCAATACTTTTGTTTATGCTTGAGTACTCAGTGAAAGGATTGCATAAAAGTTTAAGTTCTGAAGCACGATACTCGAGTATTGAGTCCCAATACTTGAGTGTTGCTAATACTTTTATTTATACTTGAGTACTCTTGGAAGTGTTGTGTAGAAAACTCGATTTCTGAAGCTTGATACTCGAGTTTTGAGGTCATGGTCCAGATTTCAGCTTATAGCTCAACTTGCAATGGCCATAACTTGAGTTTTATGATCAAATACTCGAGTGTTGACTCTAAGAGGTTGAAACTCGAGTTTTGTAACCCAATACTCGAGTGTTAACTCCAAAATCTCAATACTTGAGTTTATACTCGAGTTTGCTTGAAGTGTCACTTTAGGAAATTCCAAAAACTCATTATACTTGAGTTTTTTATGCTAAACTCGAGTTTTAACTTCAAGAATCAGTTCTGCGCATCGAAATGAAGGTTAGATTAATGGTAACTCAATACATGATGTTATAACATCTATTTAAAACATTTTAACATTCAAATTGAGTTACTTAACTACATCATCTTCTAATTGGAAAAATGTACAATTATAGTAGTAAGTCAATATGGATTATAAAAACCTTTTGCTCTTTTTATATTTGACATCATCAAAATTAATCATATCTAACATATAATTGTAGCCTAAACTCCTACACTATAAGAAATGATGTATGGGCTGTGTATATAGACCAAGCATGCTATATTGTTAAGTAAATTGGACATATTCATGAAAAGGAGAAACATGAGCATGCAAAATAACTTAGAAAGGGTCCAAAGCCCTTATCAAATGTCAAAGTTGAAGCAATAGTGAAAAATAGCAATTGACTTCCAATTAATATTAAATTTTCCAAAAAATACTACACACTCTAAGCTTTAAAATGAGTTAAAGTTTGTAAGATTTCAATGTGTAGATAAAAAGTTATGGTTGTTTAAAGTTAAGAGGAAAAATCAGGAAAATTGGAAACTAACCAAATGAGTAGTGGTTTTTGTATTAACCGATCAAGAGATTGGTCAAAGTGATATTTTAACCTATACAGAATTTCATAAGCTTCATTTCGAGATTGGATCTACTCAATTTTTATTTTTTAGATTAAGTTATGAATTGGCCAAAATTTCAGAATTTACCAAGTGAATAATGACCAGTGAATATTAACTCGGTCCAAGAATTTTAAATTTACTTATTTGGCCATTCCAATGATCCTAAAGGTATTTAAGTGGTTCATTATTAGTCTCTAATGGAGAGGTGGAACAAATTGAAGTGTTAACACTGCTTGATTCAACTACCAAAAGTGTTAATCTTACTCCTTAAGCTATTTAATCGGTGTAAACCTTCAAATTTATCACTTTTGATTCAACTCCAAAATCCAAAACGATAGAAATAGAAGAAACTAAGGGTAGGGGAATGTTCAACAGACTCACCTGAACATAAATATGTGTTGCATGTGAGAACGGGCTTTTGCTCTGGTGAGTTTCACAGCCACCAGATGATGCTCTCATTCTTGCTTTGTTCTATTCTCTACTCACTGAAGTTGGGAGGAAAAAGAGAAGAATGGGGAAAAAGCTTAAGGTGGAGGGGGCTTCAATTGGTCTGCCACATATTTGGAGAGGAAAATTTACAAGTTTGCCCCCATACTTTCCCTTTTCTACAATATGGCCCTTTTCTTTTCTTTTTAATACAAAATGCAATAATAACTTTTATTCTATTCAGTAACTTTCTCCCGAAATTCGACTCCTAACATGTAAAAATAATTATTCCAATAAATTTTGGGATATTCTCTTATTTTCCTCTAATTTCCTTAAAAATAGAACAATTTCCAAAAATACTTTTTGACCCAAAAATCTATTCATACTTGCCCAAAAATTTTGTAATTGGCTTCCTAAAGCCTCAATTACCTTTTATATCACTATAGTCAAAATTTGGGATGTTACAAGAGGTCTTACAATAGAAAGATACAACAGCTTTCCTTTGGCTATTTTCCTTCCCATTAAACTGTACTGGGGACCTCTCTTGGAAAATGTTAAAATCACGGGATGAGACATAAAGTCCTAGTAACCAAAAAATAATTAATCAAATATACAGTTAGGTTTATAAGAGGTGAAGCATGGATAAGTTTGTTAAAAGCATGTCACCAAACAAATATGACCAAACAGAGGATTTAATTCACAATTAAATACCAAACTTAGTAGTATACATTAAATAGAGGAGTTTGTAGGATAACAAAATTCCACATGAATCAATCATTACCCAAGTGCCAGTCAATCATAATATATCACATATTATACACAGTTCCCTTCACCAATGTCATCTTTATATCACCTGAAGTGGACTCTAAACTATGATGATATAAGACGGTGCCAGAGTCAACTGGGTTAATAAGCCCCTTTCCTAGCTGGGTTAAAGACTGGAAAGTGTCATGCTCTCTGTGGTCACCACCAACTAGGTCCAAGACTCATAAACGTTGACCATTCTCAAAGCCGCCCACTATTGAGTCCAAGACTTAGAAGGTCTAATATAATGTTAACTACTATGATCAGTAGTGGAGACTATTGCCATGGACTTTAAGATTCACCAACAATATCATATTCCCAAACTCCATCACAACTCAAATCCTAGTAACATAATCACAACCCTTTAACAACACATACATCCATATGTTCATTGCCCATCACATTCTTAATTATAACATAATATTACCAAATATGATTAATCAAAAACATAATTCATAGTAACAAAATATTATCCACTTCACCAACAATTTATAAACATATGAAACATAGATCACAAGAGTGATTTTAGGTTAAATCAAAAAGGAATCATCACTTGTGGATTTTTAAATCTAAAATAATACTTACAGTTTAAAAGATGTTTCGAAAACATCTTACAATCCATACAAACATATGAGATAAATTAAATGCAGTTACCTGCTACCAAAGCAAGTTGCAATATCATAATAATTTGAACCCAAAATTCAAGTCCTCAAAACACAATTTAATCTACACAACCATAATTACACATCAATTTAATGACAACCAAAATAACCACACACACACATTAATTAAATAAAATTCATTCCCTTTTTTGACAAAATTCATGCCCTCTCACATATCCTTACATTTATACTCGAACCTCTTTATCACAACCCTACATGAGTCACTAAGCTTTGATTGAGTTAAAAGTCACCTTTGACCGGGTGATGATAAAGGCTATAATTGGGCTTAGGGGTTTTCATATGGAGGAATGTGAGTGATCAAGATGGGATTTATCCCTCATATTAGTTTAGAGATATTACTGGGCCCCTTGACGAGTGAGTCTAATAAATGTATGGCCATACTGTAACGAAAAGGAGTTTTCGTTTCTTTGATCAGACTACTCATAGATCAAGAAAGTAATGGTCAAGAATAGGAGGATGACGTCATTCATGCCTCATCCTTGACGAGATATCGTGTGACAAAAGGGACGTGATGTGGCTACATAAAAGGTTGTGTCGTGTTAATTATCCCCATATGATTTGGGTAGTCGTAATGTCTTGCTAGAGACCGCTTGCGACTTGGGGGCTAATGTTGAGTTTAGCCCACTGCCAACTTCATGTGGGCTTACAGGGTCGCAGGTAAGAACAGCCCAACATGTGCTTTAATTCTAGGGTTTATTCAAATTTTATATATGTATATAGATACACAAATTCAAAATGAGAAAGGTGTTATATGTTAGTTTCAATATTTAATTTTTTAATAAATTAAATAACTAACATTAACATTGAGATTTAATTTATAAAGATTAATTAAATTCGTTGGCTCATTATTTGGATTAATTATATGGATATGATTTGATCAGATTAGATTAATCCAAATTAAGATTGAAAATTTCAAATTTTGAATTTCAAGATTAATAAAGATTAATCTTGAATATCTTTTGAATTTCGAATAGAAAGATTAATAAAGATTAATCTTGAATATCTTTTAAAATTCAAATTTCAAGATTAATCTTGAATATCCATTTAAATTTGAATTTCAAGATTAATAAAGATTAATCTTGAATATCCATTTGAAATTCGAATTTCAAGATTAATAGAAATTAATCTTGATATCTTTTCACATCTGAATTCGAATTTTTAAGATTAATTAAAGATTAATCAAATATTCTAGAAGCTCTCCATGAGTTCTATAAATATTAGGACTCATGAGCAAAAGACATATGAGAAATTCGAATTTGACCTTGAGCCACCAGAAACCCTAGAGGGAGAGTGAGACATGAGAGGTGCTAGCACGCTGTGATTGTTGGGAACTGTTCGTGTGGATACCGGTAAAGGGAGGTGATCAAAGAACCGTCGGCTCCTCATGATCAGAATCAAGAACGCAAAAGGTCATGGAACCTGAAGAGATCCAAACGCAAGAAACGCTTCGAATTTAAAACATAAAAGGTACGGCTCTATCTCCTTGATCTAAACGCCATTAACAGATCCATAAGGGGATTAGAAAATTTTAAATTATGTTGCGTGTATGTCTAATCCCAACAAATGGTCCTCTAACTCAATTCAGTCCAACAAAAAAGTGATATGTACTTCCTACCATAAAGTGACTCAAAAGGCTATCTAAATGCTTGAATGATAACTGTTGTTGTAGGCAAACTCCACCAATGGTAAATGGCTACCCTAGCTTCCTCCAAGCTTCATTACACAAGCTTTCAACATATCCTCCAAAGTTTGAATTTTCCTCTTTGATTGCACAACCATTTGTGGATGATAGGCTATACTAAACTTCAATCTCGACCCCAAATCACAAAAGTTTACAGTGAATCTTGGATCTTGATCAAAGATAATGTCTTTGGGTACTCCATGGAGCCTCACAATTTGGTTCATGTATAGCTCAGCCAGTTTCTCCAATGAATAATTAGCTTAGATAGGAAGGAAATAAAAGGATTTAGTCAAACAATCCACAATCACCCATATGGCATTTTGTCCTCCTGCAACCGGGGGTAGTCCTACGATAAAATCCATTGAAATGATTTCCCATTTCCAACCAGAAACCTCAAGGGGTTGCAATAATCCTAGGGGATGATGATGTTCTATCTTAATCTTTTAACAAGTGATACACTTTAGTATAAAATAAGTTACCTCCCTCTTCATTTTAGGCCACTAATATCCACACTTTAGATCATCATACATCTTTATGATTCCAGGGTGAATACCGGCTTCGATGAGCCTCCTCTAGAATGGTCGTCTTGATCATTTCATCATTGGGAATGCATAATATCCAGGTCTTGATAACTATATAAATGCTAAATAAGTAATTAAAGATTAACTGATAGTGCCGAGGAAAGGAAAGGAATAGTGAAAATGCCATTATGCCAAACATAGAAAAAGTAAGGGTAAAATTGTCATTTTGTAAAAGTAAGGGGCTAAAGTGTTATTTTTGACAGTAAAGAACCAAACTAACATTTTTAAATAGGGACCCAAGTGTAAATTCAAAATTTCTTGGGACCAAATTGTGATTTTTGAATTTTAAAGGCATTTTAGTAAATGGAGAAAGTTGAATGGTATTTTAGTCAAAGTTTGACAAAAATATCAAAAACAATTTTGGTACACCAAGATAGAGAAAAGTTTATTGATTAGTAATTGAGGCTCGGTTTATGTCAAGGTGACAGAAAAAACCTTTGTGGTAATTTTAAAAGTTATTTAATATTTGACTATTTAATAAAATAATTAGTCAAATACAATTATTTAAATTACCTAAAGGCCTCAACTATCTAATTTTAGAGTCAATAAAAATAGCTAAGAAATTCTAGTACTTTTTAAAATTAATTTCAAGAGAAAGTTATAAATGGTTTACCGGAACGAAAGAAAAAAGCTCAAAAACCCCGTGAAATAGGGTTTTCTTCATAAATTAATTACAGACACATCCATAATGGGATTTGAGGAAGGAAAATGATTATAAGAATAGAGGAATTATAGGAATTTTTAAGGATACTAAATTGGTCAAGTGATCTGAAAATTCCTGAAGAGCATTTTCGGAAGAAAAATTTTCGGGTAAAGTAACCCTAAAACAACTTAACTTTCATAAAGAATGTGGGGCTTGAGAATGTGCCACTTGGTGTCCTCATATTAAAAGAGGAAAAGCAAGAAATATATTAACTCAAAGTGAAATATATTAACTTAAGCAAGAAATATATTTCCAAGAAGATGGGTCGGGTTTTATTTCCATTTCGAGCCTGATTCATTGCTGATATGCGATATTTGCCGTGGCGAACTTGAGGTTTCACCGCGGCAAACCTCTCCTAAGAGTTTTTGCTCGCTTGATTGAACTTTGGCCGTGGTGAACTGTGAATTACGTCGTGGCAAACTATCCCAAAGCTGCATTCCTCATTCTTGACTAGAGTTCCTGAAATGAAATAGCAAACATTTGAAGTACCACTTGCTTATGATGGAAATTAAGTGCAATTATATCATTATTCATGGCAAATGCACCCAAAATCAGGCTAATCAAGATCAACAAATCTCAAATTTAGCACAAGAAGGGTTATGAAGGGCCAAAATTGAATCAAAAGCTTTGGAAATTCAAGCATAAAAATAGTATAAATAAAGCTCAATCAAATTCCCCCACACTTAAACCTTTGTACTCTTGGAAAAAGCTTTTCAAAAAATTTTAAATGATCAATGCATTAAGAATATATCCACATGAGTACAGGACTATAGAATTTAGTAAAAGCATTTGTCAAGGAATTTACAAGGATCATGGCATAGACAATAGTAAATCGATCCCTAAGAGAGTTTAATTCAAAAGACTAAATAAAAGAGGCTTCCTCTCAAAAGGTAGAAGTGTTTCTCTCTAAGCTCACTCAGTAAGGATAATTTCACTCATGGTCTGCTTAATCAAATCTCTACCATAAGCTTGCAATTATTCTACCTCTCCACCACAAGATCAATATAATGTGAATCAAGAGGGCTTTGGGGCTTTAAGATGGATGATAGGGGTTACAAACAATGAAATAAAGTGATGAAAAGAAATTCTTGAATACATAGCATCAAAGAAAGTAAAACATGTTAATGCATTTGCAAGACTTTAGAGAAACATTTGCTCAAGCATTTGATTTCATCAACACTTTGCTCTTTATTTTTCTCTTTCTCTTCTTTTTTTCTTCTTTTTTTGTTTGTTTTTTATATATATATAAGATATAAACTACAATTTTACCAAAATATGCTTGCATATAAAGATATAGTTTTCCAATGCTGGTTTCCAAGAGTTATGGGATCAAAAGGGTGACAAAGGTTAGGTTATATTAGGTTTGTGTTTGGGCAAAATGTAAGGGTTTTGAAATGAAGGCCTTTATCATTTTCACAGAATATTGGATCATAAAGCTTTGCTAATAATTCAAAAAACACAATTAACCAAAAGCTTTTATCCCTTAAATCATGCATCAATTTCCCTATGCATTAACTGTGAAAATTAAGGTATCATATGTTTTCTCAGGAGTATTAAAGGTATAAAGGAAAGAGGAACATTTTATTTTGAAGTTCAAAACCTAAAACATATTTTATTTTTATTTTATTTTTTTTATATGCACTGAAGTTTCGCCGCGGCTAACCACAGCCGAGAGGGTGGTTCTGTGTGCAAGTGGTTTCGCCACGGCGCAACTATAAGATGGTCGCGGTGAAACTCGCTTTTGCAAAAAATTTTAAGAAACCTGAAAATTTCCAAAGTTTTAAGCAAAATGGCCCAACATTTAACCTTTAAAAATTCAAGTTGCATTTTAAAATTAAGGTGATGCTGGAAAGCTTAAATCCTAAATCTCCCCCCATACTTAAATCAAGCATTGTCCTCAATGATTGAAGGGAAAGATTTAACAATCAGAGAAAGCACAGAATTCGCAAGCGATAACGGAAAATCATGCAAGCATGCAACTGAATTCAAGAAAACAGCACAGGAACACACATATATATACAACTATAAAACAAAGTTCTCAAAGGTATCCTGTACAACTGCATACAAAAGTTCAAAAGCAAAAACAACTAGTCCTATCCCTCCATGGCCGAGTCTCCTTCGGATTCCATGTCCACAACAGGTTCCTCCTCCTTAATCCCCTCAGCTACTCTGCCTCCTCCAGATGGACCGGCCTCTGAAGGTCCTGCACCGCTAAGATCATCCTCCTCTAGAGGCAGCTGGAAGTGCAAGCTCTCTGCAAGCAAGGCGTCCATCCTCCTACGATACCTTCCTTCCCACTCGAATGCGACTCTGAACTACTGGAACTCAGCAGCCAGGCTCCCTAGGGTAACAGGGACTGGTGGTACAGGGTGAACGTCCGGTGTCTAGGGTGCTAGGGCCTCCTGGTCCTCAGCTACTAGATCGTCAATGTTAATATAAGGCTCAGGCTGAGGAGCAGGAGCTCAGCGGATCCTCTCATAGATGAAGGCAGGAGCTGGTGCAGGGGCAAACGGATAGTCCTCAGGGTAATTTGGGACCTCCACCTCAGCGAACATGTCAAAGATGAGATGGGGAAGATGATGGCCTTCGTGGTTTTGGAAGTGTGGATGGCATCACAAAGGCTAGAATATATGAGGGTGGAAATGTCAAAGTTGATCCCCTGCATCAACATGTATATGTAGAGGGCCTGCTTCTTCGTAAGGTTTGCGAGGTGGCTGGTAGGAAGAATGTTACTGCAAACAAGTTGGATATAACGTTTTGTCTCAGGACGACACTCAGAACGGTGGATATACATTTCAGACCTACAAGGGACATGCCAACCCATCCCCGGTAAGCATAGAGTCTCAGCAATCGCATCCTTAGGGTAATGGCTCATGAAACTAATGTAATGGTCCTGGTCAGCAAGAGGTAAGGAGAAATGGTGGCAGATGGTGCTTCAATTAATCGCATGATGCAACTTAACTCCTCTACAGTCGATGAAAATAGAAGACTCATGGCGGCAGACGGCAAAAAATGGTGGACGAATGCGAGGTTACCCTGGGTACGCTCACGAATAAGGCCTGTAAGGCCAGACTACCTAATACGACAAACGAATGGATGGATGGTGGATGTCAATGGAAATGAGCGCTCCTTAACCAAAGGACGCTTCTCAGTAAGCTCTAAGATTTCCTCGAAAGACTATGAAGGTGCGGGATCAGGACTAAGGGATTATACTAAGTTAGGAGTCTTATTTCTAGGCATGGTCACTGGTAGACAAAAAGATCAAAAAGAAAAATAATGAAAACACAAGTTAAACACAGGTGAAAACTGGCTGAAAATTAGGGTTTGTCGCGGTGAAATATGAAGTTCATCGTAGCAAATCCTCTTTTTCTTCGCGATGAAAATTGCAAAACTTTGAATAGCGACAGTGGTGAAAACTTTGAATGGAAATCGACAAAATGAAATGAAATGGGAAAAAAGAAGGTTAAGATTGCTTACTCTAGTGGATGAGACGGTAGCGACGCGGAGAAATGCAAGAGTTGCGGCGGTGAACGGTGAATGAGCGGAAAGCGATAGAGGGAGAGTAGAGAACACATGGCGAAAACTAAATGAAAACGGCGAAGGAGTTTAAAAAGAAAACTGGCGGAAGACGAAGAGACGCGACTTTCACCGTGGCACAATCAAAGTTTGGTCGCAGCAAAAGACCTCAGAAGATAAAAAGTCTCAATGTTGGCCGCGACGAAAAATTAAATTCATCACGGCAAACACTTCCCGAGAGGACAGACTTGAAAGATAACGAGTTTAGCTGCGGCGAAAATATTATTTCATCACGGTGAAACATCACAGAGAGGAAAACACACAAAGATGGAAACACAAAAATACAAGATAACAAACCAGCACCCAATCCTAGAACTTCAACCACACATTTAGCACATTCTCAAGCATTGCAAGCAAAACCCTTTCAAGCACAGACCTCATGAAGATAGGCTAACTTACAAAACAAGGGAGTTTATTGAATTGAAAATACCCTAAAAGAGAAAACAGCTAAGCTAATCCTATTGGAGAGGTTCCTCCCCCACACTTAAATCATTCACATTTCACAAAGTAGTCATCAAGAGCTAACAGTAGAGGTTTGCGAGTCTCTTCGGTATCCCCATGCTCATCTTTTGTATTTCCAAGAATCGCATGCACGGGTACAACCGGCTCAATTGAAGTCTTGTTCATTGATCCTGCAAAATCAAATGAAATGCCTCTCCCGGGGTGTCATCACTGTTGATACAGGGTAAGGCATTCATGCACTTATCGGTGACCTTCACAAAATGTGTGTATGGCATATAAAGCATGTTATCAACCGACATGATATGAGTGCATGTTTCAATTGTTTCACAAGAACATAGAGGTGGATCAGGGGGTTCAAAAGGAATTGTCAAATGTTTTTCAGCAAGTGATGCATATGATAAATAGTGTGAACATGCAAGTTCATTTTCCATTTCCAATTCAGCACATGCATCATCAACAGTAACATCAATAGCATTAATGCTCAGTAGAGAATAGTCCTCATATGGATGTTCCATGGCCTCATACATATTGAAATGGATCTTACTTTCTCCTACTTCTATGGATATGCTACCCTCTTTCATGCTAATAATAGTATTAGTAGTTCTTAAGAAGGGTCTGCCCATTATTAAGGTGGGTTCACGCATGAACTTATTGAACATATCAAGCACATAGAAGTCAGCAGGAAAAAATAAGTCCTTGACCTTTACTAAAATGTCCTCTACTACCCTGTCTGGATACCTAATCGTCCTATCCGCTAATTAGAGTACTACCGATGTAGGCTTCAATTTTTTGACTCCTAAAGCTTGATAGACAGACTTAAGCATTACATTAATTGCAGCCCCTAAATCTAGCAATGCTCCCCCTATGATTATTTTACCTATAGTGCATGGGATGGTGAAAGATCCAGGGTCCTGACACTTCACTAGGATTTTGGGGTTTAAAAAGGGTTGAAACATTTAAGCTCACTTGGACCCTTTCATTTGGTCTAAACTTTCTCTTATTGGTGCACAGGTCCTTAAGGTATTTAGCATATGTAGGGACTCTTTTTACCAAGTCAAGCAATGGGATATTAACATCTACCTTGCTAAACAAATCAAAAACTTCCTTTTCATGTTTGTTTTCAGCAAGTTTCTTACTCATTCAATATGAATTAGGAAAAGGTAGTTCATCAATGTTTACCTCTTTACCTTTGTTGAGGTAGATCCATGCTTGCTTCCTTTCATATTTGAGCTCTTGGTGTGACATACCTTAACTTTACCCTTAGCTTCATTATATATTGATTTGGAGTTAATGGGAAGCCTTAAAGTGATTAAAAAGTCCAAATAGTTTAATTTGAAAACTTTCAACTTTTTGAAAGTTAGTATTCACTGCTTTTTGGACCAACTTTGAAAATTCATAACTAATTATAGAAAAATCGAAATTGAGTGCTTCCAATTTCTATTTGAAGCTTGTAAGTTCCTTTATAAGGGAAAAATACTCATTGAGTCATTATCTTGCCCAAATGATACAGTTTAATTCATGAAAAATCACTGTTCATTTGGTTATTTTTCTATTTTCCCAGGTTTTTCAGTGATTTTCTTCAAACTTTGGAACTTCGTAACTTTCTGTACAAAACTCTAAATTCAGTTTAACCAAACTTTGGCTTGTTTTAAAGCTTGCAATGTGAACTATTTTTTTGTAAAATTTCATCTCTTTTGGAGTCCATTTGCTCTGTTTCCCAATAGGCAAAAGTTAGGGGTTTGGTTAACTTAACTTCAACATTTAACCAAACTTTTCAATTTCAAACTTTACCATTTGAAACCCTAACTTCTAATCCTTTCTTAACCATGTTTAATCATGCAATTAGGGTTCCTTAACTAAACATACTAACCACACATACATTGATTTACATCATATATTCCATGCCATACATAAATTCCCAAAGTACCATTACATTACAACATAGTTTCACAAACAAAATCATATCAAATTCCATGCTTCAAGCTTCATAAACTTTCTCCTCACCCTTTGATGAACTTGTACCTAGAAATGGTTAGTGGGGGAGGGTGAGATTTTTGGAAATCCCAATAGCAAAGCTTACTAACATAAGTGGAAAATTGGCAT
>JANTPZ010078881.1:0-13163 GCA_025593235.1 Vachellia pachyceras | reverse complement strand
CATGTAGTGAATATATTATTTGATTTTTGAATCGAGGCTCCACCAAGCTTCAATTATTTCGCAAGGGCAAGTCGGCCCAGTTTCACATTCACTTTACCCACTAGATAGGTTTCATATTTAAGAATCGCAGTAACAAGTTTATATGTATGCATATGTTTTTAATTGGTATAAAATAAAAATACTCCCACCAATGTATTAATATGAATGTATGATTATTATTTTTTACTTTAAAAATAATTTTAGCTATTTGTTATTTTATCTTCCCATCAAACTGTAACATTTCACAAACAGGAAAAAAGAACATAAGGAAATTTCTGCCTAATTTAAATTAAAAAAAGAAGAAAAGAAATGTACTAGTTGGCTTCCTGGAAATTTCTAACTGTATAAACGATAAAACCCAAAAGGTGTGGTTGACTTGGAGTCAAAACGAGCTTCCAAAAGAAGATTTCATTATTTCATGGAAATTTCGACCTACTTTGAATGAGAAATTTCCACAGACAACTTATTAAATGCTAAGTGCTAGCACTGGTTCAAAACTCACGTCCTCATTTTTCTGTTGTGCCGATCGAATTCCCAAGATAAACGAACTCACTCACCAGATCATCTTCAAGTCTTCAACCAAGGTATTATTAAATGTCCCTCATTTTCTAACTTCGAAAATGCTATTCTTTTGTTCTTTTTCAAAAATAATCAACAACCTATAATTTTTTTCCTATTTTTGTGCTCCAGCAATGGCTGCTTCCGATTCATCTTCTTCTTCCCGGGTCCCAAGTGGAGAATATGAAGTTTTCATCAGCTTCAGAGGTCCAGACGTCAGGATAGGTTTTCTCAGCCATTTGGAAAAAGGGTTGCGTCAAAAGGATATAGATGTCTATGTGGATGACAGGCTTGAGAGAGGGGAAGAAATATCATCATCACTTGTGCAAGCAATAGAAGGTTCCATGATTGCGTTAGTGATATTCTCCAAAGATTATGCTTCTTCAAAGTGGTGCTTAGAAGAGCTTGTCAAAATCATGGAACGCAAGGAAGCTAATCAACAGATTGTGATACCAGTTTTCTACCATGTAGATCCATCGGATGTCAGGAATCAAAAAGGCACTTATGCAGATGCCTTTACTCATCTTGAACGGAAGTTCAAGGATAACGCGGACAAATTGCAAATTTGGAGATCCGTTTTGAAAAAATCAGCGAACTTATCTGGTCATCATTCAACAAAATTTCCGTAAGTTTGTTTCTATTATTCAAAATATACGTTATTTTATAGAGCTTCAATTTTGTTAAACTTTTTTGACATTTATATCAAATCATGTCTATGAATTAGGCTAAAATATATTACATCAAATTTTAATTTGATTCCTTGAGTTTAAAATGTTTATTTGTAGTCATTTATCCATAACACAATATATTAGTTTTATTTAATAGAAAATGTTAATTAAAATAATTTAAAAGATGATTATGCAATGAAATGTTATAAAAATTCTTAAAATTCAGCCAAATTTTATTAGGGAATAAAATAAAATTCTGAAGTTTGATGTAAATTTTGATGGCTAAACGTATATTGTGGATTTATTATTTTTTCCTCAGCAGCTTGTAATTTTTTTTTTTTGTATTTATATCTTAGAGATGAATCCAAACTTGTTGATGCCATAGTTGAAGATGTCTCGAAAAAGTTGAGAGATAATAGCCCAATTGAGTCAAATTCTCATCTCATTGGACTTCATCAAAATTTCACCAGCGTTGAATCATTAATGAAACTTGAGCCAGAGGATGTCCTAATTCTTGGGATTTGGGGCATGGGAGGGATAGGCAAAACAACCCTCGCTCGTGATATATTTGACAAATTCTTGTCTAAATTTGAAAGTTATTGCTTCTTAGAGAGAGAGAAATCAACAAAGATTGATGGTTTGAATTCTTTACGTCGAGAGCTTGTTTCTAAGCTCTTAAAACAGAAAGATGACATAGATATGAATGAGGCATTGAGAAGGCTGCGATCGAAAAAGGTCTTAATCGTGGTTGATGATGTGGACAATCCAAAGCAACTAAAAGATTTGGTGGGACAACGCCGTCCTTGCTTATTAGGGAAGGGTAGTAGGATCCTTGTAACTAGTAGAGACAAGCATGTTCTTAAGAGCGGAGGGATTGATAAGAAATACATATATGAAGTTAAGATATTAAATTTTGAAGAATCGCTTGAACTTTTTAGTTTACATGCCTTCAATCAAAGACAACCTGAAATGGAATATCAAGAGCTATCAAAAAGGACAGTGGCTATTGCTGGAGGCATTCCTTTAGCCTTAGAAGTGTTGGGTTCCCATTTTCATTGTAGAGAAAAAGAATATTGGGAAAGTGAGCTTCGCAAACTCAAGAAGTCTCCCCACAGGGATGTTCAAAATATTCTAATGATAAGTTATGATGGATTAGTTGCTATGGATAAGGAAATATTTTTAGACATTGCATTTTTTTTTTTGTGGGACAACAAAAACATGAAATTGCTTGTGTGCTAGAGGCTTGTGGTTTTGAAGCGATTAGTGGAATACAAAATCTTATGGATAAAGCTCTCATAAAGTCAAGTTGGTATGGCCGTATTGTAATGCATGATTTGATACGAGAAATGGCTGAACAAATTGAACGTGAGAATCCTGAAACACGTAGCCGAATAAATGATGCAGATGAGCTATGTAGAATGTTGGAAAGTAACAAGGTAAGGAAAAGATACATCAATTTCTTCCCTTTATTTTTATTTTATGACAATTTTTAAGAAATTTAATATTTCTTTTTTATTTTTGTTAGAGAATTGATAAAATTGAAGGCATTATATTTTATTCGAGTGAAAGAAAATGTCTTCAATTAGAAGCTGACATCTTCAAAAGGATGAAAAATTTAAGAATAATAAAATTGTTGGTTCCTGTAAAGCTTCATGCTCTTGAATGCTTTCCTAAGGAATTAAGGTATCTTCATTGGTATGACTATCCATTAGAGTATCTACCATCAGGCTCTTGTTTTAAGAACCTCGTTGAACTTGACATGCAAAACAACAATTGTATAAAGCTTTGGGATGGAAAACAGGTACTTATATGCCAATATGTATTTTATATATCTTCATTCTAATCAAATTTATTGGGGCCTTTTTAGTTTGGGTAATTTTTTTCTTTTTCATTGTGATCATCGTAGGATCTTGCAAATTTGAAGCAAATGAATTTGGGTGACTCCAAGAAATTGGAGGAACTACCAGACTTCTCCATGGCACGTAGGCTTGAAATTGTAGTTCTCAGTGGTTGTGAAAACTTGAAGAGTGTTCACCCATCTATTTTATCTCTTCGCACTATTGTTGAGATGTATGTAAACGATTGCAAAAGATTAGAGAGTCTTGAAAGTGATACTTATTTAGAATCTCTCTCAGAACTTGATTTGGAGGGTTGCAGTAGCCTCAAGAGATTCTGTTTGTCATCAAAGAAATTGAGATGCATAGTTCATGAAGCATGTACAGTTGAAGCTTTGCATTTTTTGAATGGACAATGCACGGAACTCAGAGACCTTATTGTTTATTGTAATAGATTGAGTAGTCTTCAATTAGATGGGCTTTGTTTCTCGACAAATCTTAAGCAGTTTAAAGTTACAAAATTTAAGCAAGAAATTGACTCAAAGGTGTTGCACTCCCTTTTTGATGCTTGGCATAATCTAAAATATCTCTGTTTGGACAGGTGGAGTTACTTGAGGGAAATTCCTGACAGTATCAAGGGCTTAACAAGTTTAGTAGCGTTGTCATTGAATGACTCTAGTGTGGAGATATTGCCAGCCTTGAATGATCTTTTAAGCTTGATATACATTGACTTGGGAAGCAACAAAAAGCTCAAGTCAATACTTGGACTTCCTCCATTTCTTCAAGAATTAGATGCCAGTGAATGTACTTCATTGGAGACTATATGCTTTGGCCCTCTACTTCAAAATCTTTGTGGTTTAAGTTTCTTTAATTGTGTAAAGTTGGATGAGTCCTCACTTGGCTTTATTGAGAATCTAACGAATTCCTCAATGGCTTCACCCTTTGTTTGCAATAAGTATTATGATTATGACGATGAGTATCATGGGTATTTTGATAAATATTGCCTTTGTGGTACAATATGTTACCCAGGAAGCAAAGTTCCAGAGTGGATGAAATATAAACAAATGACAGAGGCATCCAGAGCTATTGAATTAACTTACAATCCTAAACGATTGGACAACATAGTGTTTTGTTGCATTGCACCTGGTCGTTTCATCTCAGATTCGTCAGCTCATGTTTTTTGTCGTATCTCTTGTGATGATAACATTAAATTCTCCTGTGATAGTTATTTTGGGGCAGCATATCATGAATCGGATTCAGATCATGTTTTGTTATGGTTCATGAAAAATTGCGTTTTCAGTACTGAATTAAGTAATGATACTAAGATTTCATGTAAATTCTTTATTGAAATTTATAATGAATATTGTAAGCTAGGACACTGGCTAGAATACCCTATAGAAGCATGTGGTGTGCACCTAATATATTCCTTAGTGCCAGAATCAAGACCAGAACCGGAGAAGGGGCCGGAGTCGAGCCAGAAAAGAAAGAGGGTTGCAGATATTTGTATTGAAGATCAACTATCTCCCAAAAAGCGACCTAACAATTCTGGCATCTCTCAGCCAACTCCCCTGTGTTTGGCCACAACTAAATCCTGGAAATATCATGATGACTTGATCTGTCACCCTTTGCAACTCAAATTTCTACGCATAAAGAAACAAAACGAAGTCTCATTACTTCGCTTCCTTTGATATAGTGTGAAAGGTATGATCTCTCGCTTCTTTTCTTATCATTAATTGCAAACTAACCATTAGCTTATGAATGGACCTACCTTTCTATTATATGACATGATTTATGCATTAATTCTTAAATTTTAAACATCTAGTGGCAAATTTTAATGAACAAAGCGGTTGGTACGTAATATATAATTCTAATGCTGTGCTGCATGTTTTCTTTGGGACTGATTTGGGAAATATGTCTTGATAAATTTTATGATAGTGAATTTGTGGTTCTGATTGGTTTGCAATGTAGAATAGATTTTGCTGATTATTATTGCGCTGCTCGCTTCTTTTGTTGGTTGTCATTTATTATATTGTTAAATATGTTACCCAATCAAAATTTCTAAAAAATCCAAAGACAAGCAAAATTACATGTGGCCCAAAATTGAAGATGTAATGAATTAATTGATGTTTCAATTTGATGTGAGCAATGAAGGATTTTGCCATTTGAGAAAAAAAACAACATTCTTTCTTTTAAACAAAAATTAAAATAAGGTCAGTGAAAAAGTAAAATCTTCATTTTTTGTTGAAAAGTCGCAGCAAGTCTTTCACTAACTAAAAAGTCCCAAGGGACCTCAATGTAGGACATTTTAACTATGCAATTACCATCTTGCCCTTATCTCTTTTGAAACAAAAATTAGGCCTACAATCGGAATCGGAATCTGAAATCTCTCAACTCTGCAACTCTCACTTATAGCTGCTGGTCGGCATCACTATGGCCCTCATCGTCGCAATGGTTGTCGATACTCATGTTGTAATGTGATCCTCAGCATCCCCACTTCTTCATGACAGAAATGGAGGACTCTAGGAAGTTGGCACCAACGATAGACTCTTTAATCCATGGATGCTTCAATTCAAGAAAATGGGTCTTGAACTAAGGTCCCCCATCTGGTTTGTGGTCTTCTTGTCTGTACTATTTTCATCTTCTTCCTTCATCTTGATCTATTTGGATATTATTATTTTTTTGCTACCACTCCTTTTGAATGCTAAAAGAATTAGGGGAAAATGAGATATGTTCAATTGCTGGATTCGAGTTAGAACTTATTGTCTTGTTCATATATGAAATCGAGCTTGCTTTTGTGAAAGAGGTCATAATATGAAGACTTGGATTTGGCTCACATTTTATCTTCTTTCTGTTTATATTCAGTTCTGTAAAATTGGAAGATCGTCTTAGTTTATTGTCTTTTCTGCAGTAGGAGGCTTTAAGCTCGAGTGGTTTTTCCTGTTTCCTTAATAAAAAATTTCTTAAGTTAGAGCTCCATGTTTTGCAATTATATGTTGATTGCGGTTGTTACAACGAAATTATGTTACTCGTTTGTTTTATACTTCTCAACTTTGAAAATTTCTATCATGCAATGGTGTGTATGCAATTGTGAAAATATACCTCTAAACTTATGGGTTAAAAGGATTAATCATTTCCTATATTTTGTAGTCACTCAAATTTCAATCATTTTGAAAGGGCAGGAGAAGGATATAGGAGGGAAGCCAAAGGCAATAGAAGACCGATAAAAGGCTATTGAAGGGTAAGAGAAGATAGGCTTGAAGATAAAAATGAATATTTACTTACTTTTAATTTATGGTTGTTTATGATTATACTAGTTTTGTATGTTGTGATTAAGCGTGTAATACAAATGAAATGAAAATATGAATTTTCTTCATATCCTTGTGGACAACTATTGATAAGTTAGAGTGTCTACATTGCCAAAGTTATGGTGTCATTGGTAAGAAATTATTATATATCTACAGATTTTGTTCCTGTAGGTGAATTACCTGCCAATTTTTTTCACGTTAACTATACCTGCGGAAATTTTTCAAATCGAAACAAATTCGTAGGTAACTATATCTACAGACTCAAAATCATCCGCAGGTAAAGAAAACTTTTTAAAATTCATTCCCAAAATTTTTATCCGTCCTATTTTCCCTTCATCCCGTCTTCCTAACTCAAGTACCAATTCTGTATCTCCAAACCTCGAAAACAGTAAAAAAAAGGGTGTGGGCAACAACATCCATCATCACCTCCGGTATTTGGCTTGCCCAGAACCCCGACAACTAGTGCATCCCCAACTTCCGTTGGCCCCTCGTCCTCCTCGTCTCCTTGGCCGGCTTCATGGGTGCTTACTGGTTGTCACTCAGGGTGTCACAGTGAAAGATTAAGATTTGATTGTTGTTGGTGATGGTGGAGAGGTGAGGAGAAATCGAAGGGTCTTGAGCCAAGGATCGCCATGGTCGGCAAACGTACGTGACATTGATCAAAGACAGAACTGATAGCTTTGAAAATATCTCAAGAACGAGCTCGCGAGGGAGTCTGGTGAGGAAACCGACAGGCGGTGCGTCATCTTCAAGCTTGCTTCGCTTGCTTCTGCTCTATTCCGGAGAGTCCAAATCCATGGAAGGTTGGAGAAGGTAACAAAGATTTTGAATTTGATTGAGGGAATCAAAAGGAAGAACTTTCAATGACTAGGACGAGAATCGGATTTTGTGGAAGACAAATTGGATTTGCTTTGTTTTTCCTCTTTTGTTGTTGTTCTTCTTCTCTCGTCCAATGAACTTGGACTTGCTTTTGGACTTATGCTTTTCTTGCAGTTCGGGAAAGTGAGGAGGAAAGTTCCCCCCACACACACACACACTGTATGCCATCAATCTCAGTCCTTTCTGGCCTGAAAACCAGTCGTTTTGTTGTCAACCCTCATCTACCCTAGAATAGAAGAGCGGAAAGAGATTTCTAAACGTTCATTGGGTATACTCAACTGTCTTGCTTTCGACACAATCTTTCATTCGTTTGAAATCTATTGCTTTCCGTGAGATTGCTTTTGTTCTGGAGCTTATCATCTTTGTTTGCTCTCATGGATTGCGTGCTTTTGGTGTTCCTATTTTGTTCTTTCTTGTGCATGTGTTCAAAGATGATTTTGCTTTTTTAATATTATGGCCACCTGACTTTGAAAAATTTGTGACCTTTGAGTAACTGGGTTTGTATGAAAAGTCTGTCTTGTACCGTCATTTTCTTCTAGTGTTCCATTCTTTGAGTGATTTGTTTGATAACTGTTCCATTGTATGTGTGCATGTTCACTATCTAAGCATGGTCATGGTTCTTCATTTGGTACCATCGGTAGCATCCGCCATTACCAATCTCTTTCTTATCAATATAAGTTTGAGACTTAGAGAAAATACATGTTGCAACTAAGGCGTAATTAAACCCTTTACATCAACTTCAAAATTTAGAAGACGACCCTATGTTATACTTTGAAAAGATCACAGAAGAGCATCCCATGCTAAATTAATTTGAGAATGAAGTTTTTCAGTTTTTCCAAACAACTTGGATTCTTGAAGTTGATGCATTAAATCTGTTATTTTGTTGTAGTCTAGTTTGTGGGTAAATGTATTTTCCCCTTTCAAATTTACTGCACTGGTTCATGTAGATTGACATGACACATTCTCATGAATCCATGATGATTTTTATGTTCTTTTTTTTTTTCCATTTTTGTATTTGCTTGCAGATTTTCCTTTCTGCTGTTTTTTATACAATAATCAACAACCTGGTTATTACTTGCAGCAGTGTGCCTTAACTTGTCAAAGTTTCTAGTCTCTGTTGACAACATTGAATATTCTTAACGCCAAGTTTTTAATGATTCCTCCTTTGCTTTTTCTCAAAGGAGCAAAGTGGAATTATCAACCAGAAGCACAACACAGAGAAGTAATAGCAGTTCCAGGGGAAAGAATATTAAAACATGTAAGTTTGAAATATTTATATTGTTTTAACTTTAAACCGCCAATGCAAACTACCCAGTGATCTCGATGCATGTTATTTTCTATTGTGACTTTATGAATTCCTGTTGTGTATTCCTTTGCCTAATGAAGACTTTGGAGTTTGGATTCCTTAGCTTTTGTGCTTGTTCATATACTGTCTTTCTTTGACAATATTTTTTTGGGGTAAAGTCAAGGCTCCTTTTTTTTTTTTTATAATAAGTCTAAGCTCCTTCTAAGCGGTAGGCTTTTGTTTGGATTGTAGTACTTAACAACTGGTACAAATGATCTACCTTCGACTCCAAGGCCCAAGGGGGATTGATCATCCGTTGTTTGTGTGACGTGTTTCTAAAGTTCAGAGATAAATGACCACCTTCCTATACATTTTGAAGTGGCATGGCAGATTCAGAGTTGACTGTTTAGTTCCTCTGATGAGAGCTGTGCATGTCCGGCTTATCTTTAGGCATTTTTTAGGTATCAAGTTTATGTCTTTTGGACAAGGAAGGGATCATGAAGTTCTTTGGCAGTGTGCATTTTTTGTGGGTTTGTGGTGCCTTTGGTTAGAATGGAATGCAAGAGTTGTGAAACTGAATACTTTTCCTGCATGAAACTAGTCTGAACTTATACTAAGGTTATAGCTTGTCAAATCAAACGTTTTCATGTTTAAATCTTAAGTGCACAATTTAACAACTGAATCATTTATGCCTAAAATACCATAAATCCAAATGATCCAAGTACTGAAATCCTAACTAAAGATTGAACATTAGAACAGGTTCATATTTGTTCTTCTGGGATATGCAGATATGTATGTTGTGATCATGGGATCAAGCTAAACAAGCAAGCAAAGAAGACTACCAAGAGTGAATAAAGTACAGCATGGTGGAAGTTTTTAGTATATAGGGAAGCCAATCAATGGTGGTGGTTTAAATGACTTGTTACGACGTCCAAATGGCAAGAGAAGTGCAAGCCCCTTATCTAGCAAGCCTTCATCTTTGTACATGGCAGCTCTCAAGCATCTCTTCCTTGGATTGCTTATATTAGCTTGCTTCCATTGAACACTTTTATATATGTTTCTTTTAAGTACCGAACAAACTATGTTTCTCTTTTTGTATGTTGCAATTAAGACTTGTTTGATGTATTTTAACTACATTATTCTTTGAAATTTGTAAATGATATATTTTGTGTGTTTATGATGCTTGTAAGATATTGGAAAATGTTATTAAATTCATAGTTTTGTAGCAATGTGAAAATTCGCAGGTATAAGGTTCGTAGAAATTTATTTTCACTTGTCAATTCCCTTCAATTTACACATTTTCATTTCAAGAACATTCCCTTCAATTTAGCCTTGATCTCCATTAAGTTTAGCAATCCTACAACAATCTGCCTTGCCCCGCACTTGAACATTGTAATATCCACTTTCTAGTAACTGGATATAAGGCTAAAAGTAGCTACATACTAATGAAGAGTTCGGACGATGAAAGAAAAGGAAAAGAAAAATAAACATGTCATTATGCCAAACATATAAAATAAGGATAAAATGGTTATTTTGAAAATGTAAGGAAGCAAAGTGTCATTTTGAGAAATTTTTTGACCAAAATGACATTTTGAAATAGGGACCCAAGTGTAAATTTGAAATTTTAGGATCAAATTGCTGTTTTTAGAATTCAAGGGCATTTTGGTAATTTAGAGAAAGACGAAGGGTATTTTATTTTGATTAAGATTTTGACCAAAATATCAGAAAAATTTTTAGGATATCAAAAGATAGATAAAAATTCACTGATTAGTAATGGAGGCCTGGTTTATATCAAAATGACAGAAATAACCTTTTGCGAGAAAGTTGAAGCGTTGCATTTTTCGAAGGGACAATGCACGGAACTCAGAATGCTTAGTGTTGATGGTGACAAATTGAGTAGTCTTCAATTAGATGGCCTTTGCTGCTCGAAAAATCTTGAGTTGTTTGAAGTTACTAAATTTAAGCAAGTAATTGACACAAAGGTGTTGCACTCCCTTTTTTATGCTTGGCGTAATTTGAAATATCTATATTTGGACGAGTGGAGTTACTCGAGGGAAATCCCTGACAGTATCAAGGGCTTAACATGTTTAGAAGAGTTGTCATTGAATAACTCTAGTGTTGAGACATTGCCAGCCTTCAACGATCTTTTAAGCTTGAAACACATTTACTTGAGAAGCAGCAAAATGCTCAAGTCAATGCTTGGACTTCCTCCATTTCTTAAAGAATTAGATGCCGGTGAATGTACTTCATTGGAGACTATATGCTTTGGCCCTCTACTTAAAAATCACTGTGGTTTAAATTTCTTTAATTGTGTAAAGTTGGATGAGTCCTCACTTGGCTTTATTGAGAATCTAACGAATTCCTCAATGACTGCACCCTTTATTCACGATAAGTATTATGAATATCGAAATAATCATTATGAATATTCTGATGATGATTGTATTTATGGTAGAGTATGTTACCCAGGAAGCAGAGTTCCAGAGTGGATGAAATATAAACAAATAACAGAGGCTTCTAGAGCTATTGAGTTCACTTGCAATCCTAAACTATTGGACGGCATAGTGCTTTGCTGCATTGCACCTGGTCATCTCATCTCAAATGGATTAATTGGCTTTTGTGGTCGTATCTCTTATGAAGATAACACTGAATTCTTCAATAAAGATATACGTTATCTCGGTGGCAAATATAATAAATCGAATTCAGATCATGTTTTTTTATGGTTCATGGAAAGTGGCATATTCGGTACTAGATCAAGTAATGCTACTAATATTTCATGTGAATTCTCTCTCCAATGTTGGAACGAATCTTTTGAGCTAGAAGTCATCCCTGTAGAAGCATGTGGTGTGCACCTAATATATTCCTTGGTGTCGGAACCGGAACCGGAGCCACAGCCTGGCCAGAAAAGAAAGAGGGTTGCAGATATTTGTGTTGAAGATGGACTCCCTCCCAAATAGCAACTCAACAGTTCTGGCGTCTCAACCAACTCTCTTGTGTTTCGCAACAACTAAATATTGAAAATGTCATGATGACTTCATCTACCACCCCTTGCAACTCAAATTTCTACGCATAATGAAACAAAAAAGAAGTCGCATTACTTCACTTCCTTTGATATATTTTGAAAGGTATGATCTCTCACTTCATTTCTTATCATTAATTGCAAGCTAACCATTAGCGTATGAATGTACCTACCTTTCTATCATGTGACATGATTTATGCATTGATTCTTAAGTTTTAAACATCCAGGGGAAATTTTATAGAACAAAGAGGTTGGTACATAATATATAATTCTAATGCTGTGCTGCATATTTTCTTTGGGACTGATTTGGGAAATATGTCTTAATAAATGTTATGACAGTGAATTTGTGTTCTGATTGGTTTGCAATGTAGCATAGATTTTTCTTATTATTATTATTGCACTACTCACTTCTTTTGTTGGTTGTCATTTATTATATTCTTAAATATGTTGCCCAATCCAAATTTCAAAAACCAAATCCAAAGACAAGAAAAATTACGTGTGGCCCAAAATTGAAGATGTAATGAATTAATTGATGTTTAAATTTGACGTGAGCAATGAAAAATTTTGCTATCTAAGAAAAACAAAATAAAAATGGTTACTTGTATATATAATTTATTAATATGATATAATCTATTGCTCACCATTTTTTCTTTTCTAAAAACTTGTTTGGAAGTCTGTTTGAAAATAAATTTTACAGAGTTTGAGGCAAAATCTAGGTTTTAGAGAATAAATTTTAGGAGAACAGCTTTTAAAGATTTTGAGACAAAACGTACGTTTTAAAAGGTGGTTGTGTTTGGAAAGTTATTGGCTTTTACGGAGTTCGAGCTAAAATTTAAGTAGGAAAGAGGAAAGAGAAAATTTATTATGAGAGAGAGTAATTTGACAAGAAAATAACTTTTTTAAAATCTAAATTTTAAAGCTAGATTTTGTAAAAAAACCTAAGTTTTAAAAAATGTGAGTATTTAGACAAAACCTAGATTTTATCACAAATGGGAGCCCAGACGGGCCCTAGGAGTTAGATGCTTAGTTCTTTGTTTTTTTTTGAAAGCATTGGCATCAATTAGGAAATTTCTTTGTGTAGAAGTTGAGTGCTATCACTCACCTAATGGTAAATATTATTCGCATACGTAAATTATGACATTAACAGTTTGTACTAATCCTTTTTAGGCTTGTGAGCCCTATTCACAAATTTTCACTTAATACATTTAAAAAAAGTCAATGATTTCAACCATTTTGTTGATGCTAAGTGTTTTTAGTTTGTGTTGGAATGGAGACATTAAAATAAAGCAGTGAAAAAGTAAAATCTTCATTTTTGGTATACAATTACCATCTTACCCTTATTTCTTTTGAAACAAGAATCAGGCCTACAATCGGAATCTGAAATCTCTCAACTTTGCAACTCTCACTCCAGTGGCGGAGCCAGGACCCTGGACCAGTGGGGGTAATTTTTTATTTTCAAACAATGACAACAAGTTTACAAGTGTAAATAATTTGAGTGGGTTCAAATATTAAAAATCAGTGGGTGCAAAATAAAAATCTAACAAGTATTTACATATACCCCGAAAAATTGAGGGGGGC
>JANTPZ010078795.1:483-15784 GCA_025593235.1 Vachellia pachyceras | reverse complement strand
AAAATTTATAGTGATTTTTCCTTTTATGTGTTAACATGTTTGCGATATGTATTAGAAATGAAACTCCGTCGAGTGAAGTTGATTTTGCTAATCACGTATATCATTTTATTGAAAGCAATCTTATTTAAGATAATGAGTACATCTTTTAATAGGGATTCAAATTTTATTCATTACGTTGTAAATGACTAATCCATTATATTAGACTGAACACACACAAGTGAGAGCGAAAAATTTGTGTAGCTATTATTGATGTATAAGACATTATTTTGTTTCTTGTTTCCCTTTCCCATTTTATTTTTATTTCATTTTAATTAAAATATTATTAATTATCACAGTAAGGGCACTGACTTATTGTGCTTGTTTGGGAAAGCTTAACTTCTCCCCAAAAGCACGTTCAACAGTGTTTTTCCGCAAAACGAGATAATCCCCTCCACATATTTGCCTCGACTTGCGTAAAAGTACTTCTCTACCGCGTTCCCAAACGGACATATTATAGAGTATCAGTGATTAATTATCTGCCACTTAAAGTGATATACATTTCATTCACAACATTTAAGTCGCAGGAGATTTTTGGTTTTGTTTACTTTAGATGTTTTAATTTCAGAATAAATCAAAAATTTCAAACAAAATATTTAAATTATGGCAAAAAAACATTTTGGTCAAATTCCTCTCTCTCTCTCTGGTTTAAAAAAGGGCGTCATACGCCTCCATTTTAAAATATAAACAAATGTTCATTGGTTAGAGTATAATATGTGATAAAAAATTATTGTTAAACTATACTCTATCACGAGGTGGTTTTTTTTAAAACAAAAATTATTTGTTTTATGAGTTAAGAAAGGTCTAATATCTGTTTGTTTCGAAAAGCTGTATAATAGCGACTCTAAATAAGTACTGATTAGTTCATAGCGGTAAATAACATCATTTTCATAGATAATCATTTTTAACCCCAGAAAAATCATCGGAGACAAAAAATATAATTAAATACGTGTGAAATTGAAACTATAGAAAGGTATATCAATATATTCTTCCACCAAAAAATACACGTTTTAATTACTTTTTATTTTATAATTTATACTTAAATTAAATGTAGAGAGTATATAATTAACCATCATTCCAAGTGTAAGCATATTTACTTAGGAAAGCGACAAAGAATCATACAATAATTAATGTAGATTCAATGTAATATATTTTTTCAATCTAATCTCATAAAAAAAATTATTTCAATAATCAGATCGATCGCTTTTATGAAACTATGCAGTTATTCTGCCAAAAAACAATTGCGTAAAATATAGGGAAAATTGATGAAAATTTTCCCATTACAAAATTTATTGTCCAGAGATAAATAAGACCAGGACTCATGAGTGGGATTATTAGCACTTATTCATCTATTTGTAAATATTTTTGGAAAAATCATACTAAATTATCAATATTTTTCTAAATTTTTAATTTAATACATGTATGACCCTTTTCTCTTAATATTATTTCTTAATGCAATTAACCCCAATAACATTAACAATGTTAACAAAGAAAATTAATATTCTTTTCCCTAAACATAGCTGAAAATAAGTTGCACACAGCTAAAGAGTTGAACCCATTAATAATGTTCTTGTTTGGGAATATCGTTTCCCAAACGGAACACGCAAACCAAGACAAAACTATATCGAAATCTGTAAAAATCATCTCGAAATCTATAAAATTACTTCAAAATCTGTGAATTCCTTTTTTCCAACGGATTCCCAAACACACGCAATATGGTTTACAGGTGTTCAAACAAATTTAAGATATGTTTGAGTAATAAATTTGATAATGGGATATGTTAAAATAATTTCCCCTAATGTATATAATGTACCTTAATACATAAGCTTGGGGTTAATGGACAAAGAAAAATAATCATATTAGAGTAACTCACTTTGATTGGTAATTTATGTTCCTAGGTTGGATTCATACTCACCATTGAATAATTGAAATAAGATAATCTAATTGGTCGATGGTGACTGATGCTCTAGTCTAGATTACAATTAAACTAATAAAGAAATTTATAAAAAATAGTGTTGATAAAACCAACCATTCAATATGTTATATATTTGTTCAGGAGAAATAATTTTTTTGGCTAGTTAAATTATATATTAAGTACATATAATCAATCAAAACGCAACACGTGGGATGGGATAATTTTTATTTATTCAGAGCCACGCTTATGTTCTAGATTGATGTTGAAATTATGGACGAGTGACCTTAATAATAAATATTCTATTAGCATAATTATTACATTTTATAATAACAATCCCTTAGATTATTCATGAGTGAAGAGGTACATTGCATATATGATGACAATCGTGAAATGGCACTATGTTTCATATAGTACATGAAAAGGATAAATATGGTTGAACGTACGTTTAACTTTTCTAAACGCTCTATCAAATAAGTCTATAACGTGCATGTTTGAGAACGCAACAGAAAAGTACATTTACACAAGTCGAGGTAAATATATGAATGAGATTATCTTATTTTATGAAAAAATACTGTTAAATGTACGTTTAATTTTTTCAAAAATTTCACCAAATAAGCTCACAAGAATTGGAGGGAGTAACAAGTTAATGCTCATTTTTTTTTTCTGGTCATGAATTGTTCTCACATTATGCAATATTTTGCAACACATTATCTCTCAAACTTATTAGTTACATAAATAATTATGCTTAAAATTTTACAAAAAAAAAAAATTAGCGCTTCACAGTAGTCTTGTTCTCTCTAGTTGCTTTAATTTGATTTTACTTTTTGATCTGACATATTTGGGCCAACAAGTACCTAAATCTAAATTTTACCAAAATTAAATTATATCTGTAAATATTTTGGGTCAAGTTCAACTGGTTTGCCAGATAATGGGACACATGTCTAGTCAAATAATGCATAAATTTGGACTTTCGGTTTAAAGACGAACCCGGTTCCCCCGCCCCCAAAAAAAGATTATTTACCATGTTTTATTTATTAATTTTAATTTAGACAAGATTAGTATTCTTGTGTGTGATATATAACTTGAATAATGAGTTGAAGACACGTATGGATCATAGTACAAAGGATCTTCATTATTTAGTAGATATCTTGAATTTAAGTTTATATGAATGTAGATAGTTATTATAACCTACGTTACATGGTTATATGGAAATTACAATTTGCTACATATGATGTGTCTGATTAGGAACGTTGTAGAGAAGTACTTTTACATATAAATGTGTTGAGAAAATTATTCTATTTTACGAAAAAACACTGTTAAATGTGCGTTTGACTTTTATCAACGTTGTTCCAAACAAGCTACATGTGACAACATTATATATTGTTATATAAGTTCAAGATATTCATATAGCATAGGTATAGGTTTGGCAAAAGGCAATCACAGTGGTTGTTTTACTAAATACACTGGGAATCACTCCCTAATTACATTACATGTAAGTCGAAATAAAACCGTTATGATTATTTAGTTAATGAATCCCTTATGCCATCAGATTGCTACATGCACATAGGGCAGGAGCAAACCACTGTTACGTGTCTATAAGTAACTCCGTGAACATTCGTTGAATCTGTAAACATTTCCTAACCCTGAGGATCATGAGAAATCTAACCCAGTTGAACCTTTTTTTGGGAAAATAATTGTACGGAAATTGTGAAATGTTAAATAATGGGTGTGTTTGGGAAAGCTTCTCAACACCCCAAAAGTACGTTCAACAGTATTTTTCTGTAAAAAGAGATAATCTCCTTTTCACATTTACCTTATAAATGATAAAAATACTTCTCCACCGCTTTACCAAACGGATCCAATGAGAGGATTTGCCTCCTACTGTAGGTGAAAAAAGTTTAAAATTAAAAAGTTCAAAAGGAAGATTGCATCTAAAAATTGATTGTAAAATAAGACATTCCAGATATATGTAATTAATTTTCTACAATATATAATTAAATTTTCACAAACTTTTATATATATATAATTGAACAAATCTTATTATCTAATTAATTTTTTAACCACCTGTTTTTCCCACTCCCAAATTTACAAGAGGGTTAAAAAGTAAAAAAAATATAAAATAAAAGAAATTGATGATAAGAAAGACGAATTGAATGAATTGAAAAGTCTTGTATTGTACGCATGCCTGTCCATTCGTACATAGATGGACCCCACAAATGCCGCATGAATTGATTAATCGATGTTCGTACCAGACAATCTTCATTAATATCAATAATCAATTAATCATCATATTAAACCCACTTTCACAAATCTATAATCATCTATGTATATTACTTATGAAGATTGAGTTCATAATTAACTTTCTCATGTTTTGTGATGATTCCCAATTGACTTGATTTAGGAGAAGTCTAATTAATTAAGGAATTTTTTTGGTGTTTACACATATAAAATGAATTAAATAACTACTACTATAATATGCTTGTTTGGCAATGCTTAACTTATACATAAAAGTATGTTCAACAGTATTTTTCCGTCAAACGAAATAATCTCCTTTATATATTTACCTTGAATTGTGTAAAAATACTTCTATATTATGTTGCCAAACGAACACAATATTTTATATATAAATGAAAAGCGTGTCACTGCATGTCATTGAAAAAAAATAAAGAATCCATTTAAAAAACGGTATAAAAGTACTTTATGGAAGTCGAGGCAAATATATGAGAGGAGTTTTTCCTCTACATATATAAAACGTGGTGAAATCGTGAGGAAAAATCTTTTCCAAACTGACTGTCTAGTGGATTGCATCCCAAACTCTCACCTATCACTATGAAAGTTATAAAAAAATAAAATAAAGAATTATTGTAATATTTTATTACTTAAATTTATTTTCATTTCGATTTTAGTCCCTTAAATTCAAAACTAATTATTTTGATTCATTAAATTTCATTTTATTTAAACTATTAATTCATATAATTTAATAAATATTTATACCATTTTACTCCTTGAGAGAGACCAAAACTAAAATCAAGATAAATGTAAAGTATAAAAAAATTATAATAACCCTTTTTATTATGAATAAATTATGCTTCCCAATTCAAGAATTTTGAATAGGAGTTCTCTCATTTCATGTTGAGAAAAAACCATTTCAACGTCTCTCAAATAGAGTCAAATTTGCACATCCTATAGATAAAAAAACACATTTAGAAATGGAAAAAATGACTGAAAAATCTCTTATTACAAAATTTATTATCTAAAAATGCCTTAGGTCTCTTGGAATCAAAGGTCATGCCTTCCTCTTTAATTAAAAAAAAACTTAAGTCTCACTCAATAAAAAAAAAAAGCCTTGGGGGGATTCAAGTATTAGAGCGGGTGCAACCCTTTTCCACGTGTGTTTTTAATCATATTTAGGTACCTTGCAATAAGGGATTTTTAGCATTTTTTATTGGAAAATCCACTCATATCTCTAATATATATATATATATATATATATATTGTTTAGGCTCCAAGCATCAACCTTTTTTTTTTTCAATTCATCTTTTTGTTTCAGAAAAGGCAAAAATCACATAACAATATCTTTTCACAATCAACTAAAACCCACACTTTAATTTGTGAAAAGTGGTTCAATTGATTGTATATTAATTTAGAAGATTGAGTCAATTTTCCATTATGAACAAAAAAATAATAATTATTTTACCAAAAAAAAATAATAATTAAGACTCCCTGTTGCCTTTTATTTCTAACAATTATTATATTTGAAAGATATCATTTCACTTTTTCTTGTACAGGGTCGTGTAGACATGAATCAGTAACTTTAGTGTTTTTTGAATGTAATAATAACAATAACCAAGAATTCAAAAAAATACTTTACAACCTAATATTTAGACTCACTACAATCATTTTAGCATATATATTTTTTCTCTATTGGCATTTTAAATATCGGAATTTAATTTTGTATATTAATTATCGAATAGCCCCTCTTATGTGCTCACGTATATTATTAATTACTCAGAATAAGAACCTCAATTGCTTTCTCATGTGCAAGACAAACAAGTGTATGCGAGTTTTGTTTTTTTCACTGCTCGTTTTTCTATAACTTGGGCATATGTTGTTCAATGAATGTACAGTTGATCATAAACTTTGGAATTATTTTATGTAAACCAAGTGAAACATATTTACTTTATGGTATCATAGCTGAAATATTATGAAAATAAAGCGACATGTTCATGCAGGTACCTTGTTTAAATTATTTAGAAATAAATTTATCAAGTTATTTACTGATAAGCTGTTAGTTGATGTAGTAAGAGGTTTTATACCTATAAAGAGAGTAAAAATTCAAATATCTGCAAATACATTTATTAAAAGAAGCAAAAATCTTTACATTCTAGATACGAAAATGAATTAGTCTCCAACACAAAGTGGCTTGAGATACTTTTGTTAGCTCACAAAAAAAAAAAACAATTGAAGATATGTTGCATACAATTGAAAAAGAGTTGCGTCAATTAAAGAGAACTTACATCTAAACATATTTTAAGTACTTTTAAATGCCAATAAATTTTGGAATGAGGCTTCTTTAGTAATTTTTCATTATCAGAATCCGTCCAAGAGGATGTTCACATGAAAGGTACACATCTAGAGCCAACGTTCTTGTTCCTCCAAGGCTGGTTGAGAATTATGGTTAAGAATAATTAACATATAAAACAACATCATTATCATTATCATTATCATTCATGAGAGTCTATAATTTTCATACTTTGTCTTGGGAAAACAAAACAAAACAAAACAACTTAGCAAAAGTAATGACTTTTCTCAAAACATTGATTGGAAACTTGTATAGCTGTATTATGCATATAGAAAATTGTTTTATTATTGTTTAAAAAATACAAATCTTTCTTTGTTCTTTTATGTATGATTAAAGATGCCAGAAAGCCAAAGCGGTTTGCAATCAGTGAGACATAATCATGGCCAATGGATTAGGTTAATGTCACTAAACACTCTTGGGGTTTAATTTTTTTTTTTTCAATGTTTGAGCTTTAAGCATTGATGACACTTTAATGAACTTCTTTTGATGGTGTCTAATGAAATTATTAGATTTGTTCCTTTCGAAAAAAATTAAAGAAAAATATATACCCATCATTCTCACTTTAAATCTTTTGGGAACATGGGCTAGTTATTAACTTTTAAATATTTCAAATGCTATAAATTTATTAGGATTTTGCTTTTGTGGGTGTGACTTGAGAAAAAGTTTCAATCTTTGAGTAGTTTAAGAAATTCATTTTTTAGGGGGTCGTACCTCCAAATTAAATTTCCAAATATTAATTCTATATTTAATTTTCTCCCTCTAAGTACTGAATTAGTCTAATTCCAATAAAGCCATCTTGAAGGACAATCACTTTCTTTTCATCAACTTTGCCATATCTAATTTAACCAGATTAAGAGGAGCAACAAGATAAAGTTTGAAGCTAATTATTAACTAAGCTATAAAGGATCTTGGCATCATATAAATTTTAACGTTATTAATCATGAATCTTCAACTTTTATGACCGAAATTAGTTGGCTTGAGTGAAGCAGATTTAGTATTTTTTTCGATATAATCTTTAGTCTTGTATAAATAAAAAAGTAGGCTTAAAGAGCCTTTTCCCATTTATGGTCCAACATATATTTTCAATATGGATCAGTTGGTAACTAATAATAGATGAATAATGCTTTTCCATAAATAAAAGTAAAGAATTTCAATTATTGCTGTTAAGATTTTACATTTAAATTTGATAGGTTTGTGGATATTAATTTCTTGACAAATTTGATGAATTGTATGCTTCATTAAATATGGATTGGCTATATTTTTTTTACAACAAAAATAAGGTAAATAAGTGAAAATCCTTGTTTTGAAATTTTATTAACTAGAAGGACCTAATATGTTTTTATACATAACAATTTAAAAAAACTGATTGTCTATAGAATTCCATACATAAAAAGAACTTATTACTTTAAATTAAGTCTTTCTTACCAATAAAATTTTTAAATAAATATTTTTAACCAATATTCCCTAACATTAATTTTTAACTTATTTTTAAATTCAGAATAGTAATTAACTAGGTTAAAGTATACTTTTAGTCCTTTAAGTTTAAGAAATACACTTTCAGCCCCTCAAATTTAACACCGTTAGTATTTCTTAACTAAAATTGCTGAATTATTAAGCTTAATTGATGACTGTGCAATAAAACGGTAACAAAGATACTCACATTTTAATTTTAATTTAATAATATAATAAATTTTATATTTTAAATTGTGTAATGTCATGTTGAGCCACGTGAATTTAATAATATAATAAATTTTGTATTTTAAATTAAACTTAATTGATGACTGTTCAGCCATGTGACTTAAGTTTAATGAGTTAGCAATTTTTGTTAAGAGAGACTGACGACGTTAAATTTGAGGGATTGAAAGTGTATTTTTAAAACTTAAATGACTAAAATAAAACTTGACCCAAACATAAAAGAATAAAAGTGTACTTTAACCAATTAACTACTATTATATATAATTGGAATAGCTTAAATGTTGAAGAAATAACACAGCTGCTTGATCCCCTTTTCAAGTTGTTGCATTGTCAAATTAAAGTTTGAATTTAAATTTAAATGGGGCTTATGAGTAAGGATTTAGGATAAAGGTTACTTAACATGATAAGTTTAGGAGATAATCTATGATTTTATTTGTTTAATTTCTATTAAAGTTTGAATTTTAATTAACTTTTGTTTCATTGTTTTGTGATACACACGGATGCGCATCCACAGGATCACACACAAGGCATTTAGCTTTGTGAAAGGACAGTAGAAATATTTTATACCTAAAAGGCTTTTTGAGCTTAATCTTGGGCGTGCGTTTGGTGAGTTGACTTAGACATATATTAAGTTTGTTTGAAAACGCGGTAGAAAAGTAATTTTACATAAGTTGAGGTGAATTTGTGAAGGAGATTATCTAATTTTACAGAAAAACACTATTGATTGGGCTTTTGAGCACCCCAGAAGTGTTGTCAAATGGGGCTATTTTTTAAATTTGTAAAAGTTAAATAAAGTAAAAGTCAGTTTTAAACCAGTTAATCCAAACACACCCTAGGAGGCAATTGAGAGTTTGATTCCTAATGTATGGACCTAATTTAATTAGAAGAGAATTCAGTCTATTCTATCAACAAAGACTACACATAATTCTTAAAAAATAGCAATACTAAAAGATTATATTTTAATGGAAAAATTAATTTGAAATATTGCATCCTGAATGATTTCGATAGCATTTTTTTGTAAATTCTAAATAATTCCATTCACAAAAAAAAAAAAGGCACGGGCAAATAGAAACCTTTGCAGGATTATCTCATCAAATTAAATAATTTCAGTAATGCAAAAAAAATCTGCCTAATTTTTAAAAGAGCTCATGTGTATTTTTATTGTTTAAATATTTTCACAATAGATTATATTTTCCATAAATCGATAAAATATTTAACTTTAATTGAAACTTTAAACGATCAAGTAAATCAACAAGTTATTTACATCTCATTTTGACTAATTCATTGGAATAAAAAGTGGCGGTTAATTCATTAAATAGTTTTACAGTTTTACCTTCGTTGAAGAATGTAGATTACATGAGTATTAAATAACAAAATTAAAAAAAGTATTAATTGTAGGGGTAAAATTGAAAAATAAAGATTAAATATATTTTACATAAAGTCATTTTTTAAGTAGTGATCTATAGTAAAACGTTGAAGTGTCATTTCTATAACAGGTTGTTATATAAATAATACTATAATTCAATGATCTCCCAAAATATGCCTAGAATAGAAAAAATTTCACGAAATAAAGTATGATTATGGAAGGAAATTAACTTTTCGAATGTGCATGTGTGTATGTGTGAGCATTTTAATAATATGTGTGTGTATATATGCAGTAAATACGCTGAATCCAATTTTGGTCAAACTAGGAAGAAATTTTCAAATAATGTGGGAGGACGATTAAGATCTCTGAAGGTTTTGTTATTATGGAAGAAAACAAATATGATTGAGACATGGATGGAAATTACAGGATAGAAAAATAATTAACTTATTTGGCAGACAATTTTTTTTTTTTTAACACAACGTTTCAAAAAGGAAATTTTTTTTCATTGAGAATCAACTCTTTGATCAACTTCATTTTGAGGAGTTTTTGGGGTTCCTCTTTGGATTCTTTTGAATTCCCTTTTGTAAATACACTAAATTAATTTTAACTTAATATTTGTTTATTATTTTTGGCTTTGATGGATTTGGATCTTTAATTCTGAACACTGATTTATTTAAGTAAGACTTATCACTTAAATAACAATAGCTACCTCAGGAGAGAGGAAATTTAGTACTACTGATTTTTAAGTCAACTTATAAATTGGAACTTTGTAAGGGAAAAAAATAAGGAGAATATTTAAATTTAGATGAGTCAATAATAATGAATGTCATATGTTTATAAGAAAAATGAATAATTAATATGTAGGTTGTTCAAATTTCGTCTAACTTTTAACTATATCATTATGTTTTTCTTCTTATTAGATTCTTATAGTTTCATATAATTTTAAAGATATGCCTATAGTTTTTTGTATTTTATCATGTATTTATGGTTTAACCTGATTTTTAATCAAGTTATTACAGTTTGTTTATCAGTCACCTAAAATTAAATGGACTTCTTAAAAATAAAAAAGAAATGATTAAAGGTCCTCATAAAAAATTAAATCACATATGGTTGATCAAAATCAGTTGCAACTATGAAGACTTAAAAAAATAGAAACATAGAGACCTGATTAAAAATTCAATGAAACTATAGATATTTGTAGATTTTTTTTCTAAAAAGCTTATCAATCAATGAATTTCACATTTCTACAATATTTTTGTTGAAATTTTTTGCATTTAATTTTTTAAAAATAAAAATTTACACTAGGGAATGTATCCAATACAAAATTCTAAGAACTCAATGTGGGCAACCAAATAATAATGATGAAAAGTGAAAACATGTTTGGGTGACCACTGAAAAGGGGAAGAAACAGAGAAGAAGAGAGTCAGGTAACATACTTTGCAGCTACTTTGCCAAAATTAATAAAAAGGTTATTGTCACTATATGTTTGTCTTTTACCTTATTCCTCTAAACTTCCTACATGGTTGGCCTATATTACATAATACATACCATCATAATTATTCTAGTTTATTTTTTCTTATTTATTTTTTATTTTCTAACTCCAAAAATAAAGTATCTATCTTTTTTTAACTACTTTCATTTGAAATAAATTAAAATAGTATTACTATTTTCATGTTCTGCAGATGACATCCTTAGATTGTATTTAACCATTCCATGAGGCTTGTACTTTACAAGAGGCCAAGAAGTATAAGATGATTTTTAATAAATTTTATTTTATATAATATATGTGTGTGTATTAATTGTTAGTTTATTGATATTGATTATTGGTACATATCCTTCACCTTACATTATTCTATTAAATGGCCCTGTTGTTTTGCAAATAATCTGCATCGTTTAGATATATACATATATTATACTTTTAATAATATTTTATCGTAAATAATTATTTTTAAAAGTATATATTTAGAAGATTATTTATACTATATGTTCTACTCCTCTTAAGACAAACATGCATATTATTTTTAAAAGTATAATTTTAACATCTATAAACTTAAATGCTGTGACATGCATTTCTTTTTTTCTTTCTTATTATTTTACATGACGAAATCTCAACTTTTTTTTGTGTGTGGTGATGATATGGACATGATCTCCATAGGGAAACTTGTGATTAAAAAATGGGGGGTTTCTATTTGTTTGGATCAAAGGCAACAAAAGTAGTTGTAATTGGAGGCAGTAATAATAATTTGCATAGTGCATATAAAATAAATATAAATAAAAAAATTGAGAGATGATGAGTGATAATGACATAAAGCAATTTGATAACGAAAACCAGGAAATGATGGCTCTTTATTGCTTCCTCTTCACCAAAACCACTTAACATTGCTGTGGGTGAGATGCTTTGTTCTGTTTTTTTTAAAGAAAAATTTATAACGTCTGGTTCTCATAAATATTAGTTATTTTAATTTCATTTTGATGGAAATTAATATTGTATTGCTTTTGTGTATAACAAACGTTAATTTAGTTTTGTAAATTAAAAAATAATGATAGTTGGGCTGGAGTTAGTAAGACTGTTGGGGTCAGGATTTTTTTTTTAAAAAAAAAAACCCTAAACCGGGTAAGGGGCAGGTATAGGTACTCATGGATAAACTCGTGTCCCGTCACGTTTAAAATAATCCTCATTCATTCGAGCCCCTCCTGCACAGATACAATTTGGATGGATTTAAAAGGGTAAAAAGGATGGATTATGACAAATTCTTGCGTTACAGGTATTTTGCTCAGTCCTGACCTTAAAGTTGATATGAAAACATTTTATCTATAAGTGATGAATAGGTCTTGATCATGAATTTGTGGGCCATTATTGAATTAATCAGCGAGGCCAATAAATGATTGTGAGGTGAAAATTTTAATTTCTACTTATTTTTTATTAAAACAATTTTTTTCCAATAATAGTATTTTCCTACAAGAGTTAATTGTATTTAAGGATTGAACATTCGCACATTTTCATGTAGAGGTTTAGATATTGGTTCATTACGTTATAAGAGACTAACTTATTCTACTAGACCCAACCCCATTGGTAAAACAATTTATTTTATATATGTATATACATGTGCATGTGTCTGCATTAATATATATATATATATATATATATATATAACATTAGCCTTTTGATGATGGCATGTAGTGAGTTGGATGATCATCTGTGGATTTTATATACTAAATCCAATAAGGATTAAGTTGTTGTGGTTTGAAATTAACTCTATTTCTTTTATGTTTTATAATGTTAAGAGTACATAAATTAATTTGACAAATTAATTAAAATAAAAATATCATTCTATTCGCAATGTAAGTATAAAGGACTTGGACTTGAAGTTCGTTACCTTTTATTTTCAGTAGAGTTGTGATGGGAAGTCACACTCAAAATTGTTTAATAAAGTAGGATTGTAGTTTTTTAATTACAAAAAAAATATTTCGAGTTACATATAAGCAATGAAAGTCTTCATACTTGAATATTCTAATAAAAATTTGGAAAAAAAAAGAAAAGTCTAATAAAAATGCTCACAAACACAGGCCGGCATTGAACAAAAAAGTATTTAATAAATGTAAGGTCTTATTCCATTTTATATTCTAAATTTATGATTTTTTATCAAATTATCTCCATCGATTGAGTAAGTTAAATGGGATTTTCATAAGTAGAGTCTCTGAGATTCACTAGTGCCATGACATGGTTTCATGATGGATCGTTAACCAATAAATTTCTCCCATTGACAATGCTATTACGACTGAACTTTGTAAAATATGAGTTATTCCAGTACAACTGGACTAACTTTTGTTGATATTAATGTATATTAGTTAAAGAATTGAAAAAACTTCAAAAAATCATTTCATATAAATATAAATTGAGATAAAATTGTTCTTACGTAAATATTTAAAATTCAGTAAAATCATTTTAAAATATATAATGCAAACCCTCATCAATAACGTTTGAAAATGATTCTCTATGGGTCACGGGATAAAGGGAAAAGAACAAAAAGTAGCAGAGCGGTTGAAGGCAAAGACGTCTTCGAACACTTTAAGCCAAAAAAGGAAAAACAAAAAAGAAAATTAAAGAAAAGAAAAAGAAAAGAGGTCTGAATCTGAAGTTTCTTGCAGACTCAACAAAGAAACCGTGCAACACTTTTTTTATCTTCATTTTTTCAATTAAAATGCATCGCTGGCTATTAAATGTGTGTATGTTTTTGAAAGGATTTCAAACATTAACTTATCGTAATAAAAGGAAGTAACCCTTTATGGTAGATTCAATATATTTTATTTTGGTTAACAATGTATTTTTTTATATCTTTCATATAGTTTGGTTTCTCTTCTAATCGAATGTAATATTAGAGTCAATTTAGTCCAACTTAATCTATATGTATTTAGAGTTGGTTAATCTGATCAAGTGTGATAAGTCGAGTTAATTAATCCCAAAACACTTTAGGGCCATGCTTAGAAAATCAAATTTTTTTAAGTACAATTTTTCATTAATTAGAGAAGCTTTCCATTTATAAGATTAAGGTGGTAGATGAAACTAAAAAGATAACTGCAGAATATTGGATACTGCTTTACTCTAAATATTAATGTCTTTTATACATAAGAAACAATCCCTAAAAAATTCTATTATATATAAAAGTTTGAGGAGCATTATCTACATTTAGATGAATTAATTTTTAGTGTATAATATATTACCCCCTCCAATCATCAATTCTTTGAGAGGGGAATAAAAATGTGACACTGAATTCATGTCTTGAATTGAAAGACTTTTTTTCATTTTTATTATTATTAAAGTATGTGGATTAAATGAAGATTTATCGATAAAATTGAAAAACGACCATCTATGTAGGGATAAAATTAAAAAATAAATATTAACTAATCTATAGTTGATTTATATTTTGAGTTAAATCATTCTTTTAGAAGTAATTTATATTATGGAGCAAGGGAATATTCACTTCAAAATTTGTTTAAATGCAAACAATACATTAACGGGTGATAATTGTGCCTATATTGCTAATATGATTTATAATCTATAAGGTAATCATGTGATTGAGCTTCTAGATGTGAACCATAAATGTGCTTCTATGAGTGGAGTGGAGTGGATTGGAAGGGAAGGCAAGGAAAAACATTCCTTAGGGTGTTTGACAACATTTGTTCACTCTCTAAACGTATGTTTAACAGTGTTTTTTTGTAAAACGAAATAATTTCTTTCATATATTTATCTCAACTTAATGTAAAAGTATTTTTCTACTGCACGGATCTATTATGTGGATAAAGAGAGAGATTTTGGGCAAAGTCTATTTTTTAATAATTAAAGTAAAAAATCTGAGGCAGTAACTGCATTTATGGCTTCATTTAAATCACAAGCAGGCCTATGTGCAGAGCTACATTACCATTTGTATCTTTATTAATTAGGCTGCTGCTTGTTTTTAACCCTTTTTGCTGGTGCTGAAAAAATGGTTCAGCCCGCAGGTTAAGCCCGTCAACCTGTGGGCTGAGGGAAATGGTAGCCCGCATGAAAAGGGTCCACGGGTTGACGGGTCAGCTCGCTTTTTTATTTTTTTAAAATTTTTTTAAAAAATTGAACTTTTTATAGTTTTAATAGGAAGATGATGATGTTTCAAACTTTCAATAGCTTCAAATATTATTTTAAACCTTATTATTTCATCTTAAATGCATA
>JANTPZ010078785.1:0-14251 GCA_025593235.1 Vachellia pachyceras | reverse complement strand
ATTTTAGTGAAGTGGGAAGTATTTTCTTTATATATATAAATGATATGTTTTGTTTAGAGATACGTTTGATGAGCTATTCATAATTTATCTTTATCCGTAACATATTGTGAATTTATGCATTTGTGGGAATTGACATATTAGGTGTATGGAAGTAGTTGGGTGATCTTGTGATGATGGGACTTGTGAAATGTATTGTAAATGTATCCGCGATTGCCCTACTACTAATCATAGTGGCTGGCTGTATTGTGACTCACACTCAGGTGGGGAGTCGACCTAGACCCAGGAGGGAGGCCAGGATTTATTGTGACTTACACGCAAGTGGGGAGTTGGCCTAGACCCAGGAGGGAGGCCAGGATTTATTGTGACTCACACGTAAGTGGGGAGTCGTGATGGAGTAATATGGAGGAGTAGGTTGGAGGGATCACTTGTGCATTCTGATTGTATTGAATGGAAAACATCATTTTATTTGAATATTGTATATTAGCACTGCTTCACTGATTTATAATCCCGTTTTGTATATTCTGTGAATTGATTGTCGGTTACTGGGACTTTATGTCTCATCCTATCGATATATTTTTTTTTCAGGAGAGGAATTCAGTGGTTCGAGGCGTGAAGGGAAGGAGCCAACAGTTTGATAATAACTATCACTGTAGGCTAAGTAGCTAGATTATCTTGAGGAGAAATGTATATTGCCAGACTTTATGGCTTGCATACTCTGATTTGTTTATCCTTATGTTTATTTCGGGATATTCTATTTATGAGTAACAATCTTCTTTTGGTACTCTAACTTGTTATGTATCCATTTGAGTATTATCTATGGACCCGTATGTTTAAGGGAAAGATTAAATATTGTTGACTCTTGTGGCCTTTAATGATGACTTGTGGGTGAGCTTTGTGCCCTGTGTCGGAATGATACTGTAAGTTGTGAATGGTTTGTGGGTTAGGTGTCTCATCATAACTTTTGTACCCTAGACCTTGAGCATTTAATAATTAATTGTGTTTATAATAGCTGGGTTGTTTGGGATTATAAATGGTATCAGAAAGGATTATAAATGATATCAGAAGGAATAATGAGTTATCTAATTAAACGGGAATATATTATATGATTAATTGTTTAGAGGGTTACATATCTCACATTATACACACTTTTTTTATACATCATATTACTCGTTATTTTTCTCTCTCATGCTTTACTGCTCTTATATTATAATTCATTCACCATTTTACTGTTTTTCTACAATTTCATTAATACAATTCTTTCTATTCGTCTTATGTAAAAGGTAGCAGACATATTCTCTCTTTTTTACTGATGATGACCTCAAACCTCTTTTTAATTTATTGATTGATTGAAATTTGCACAAACAAGTTACATTATTAAATTTTTTATGTAAATTTATAATTTTACCTTTAATTTACCATGTGTTGACTTGATTCTCATGTGTTATATGAATATTAAATATTTAATTTTAAGTCAGAGTTAATAAGATTTAAGATTTTACTCAACTTACGTGAAATATGCTTGAAATTACTTATAAATAAATAAAACTAAAGTAGAATCAATCAATTATAATGGTTATTAATTTTTCCACCCTATTAATTTATAAGAAAAATAGTGTTAGAGACGGATCATATGGCTCTTTCTCAAAATGTCCTTGAATTAATTTTAGTATATAGATCCAAATGAAACGAAAATAACTAAATTACATATCATTTTTGCAATGAGACTATTATAAGTTTAATAATTTTTATTTATTAATTTGATTATAATAAATATTTCATTATTTTACTTCTAAAAACCTCTCTCTATAATACATTAATCTTGATAGATTATAAGCCTATTTGGATTAACAGTGATTTACTTCCATAAAGTAATTTACTATTTATGAGATGAATTTTATTTTGACTTGCATAAATGTGCTTTTACAACGTTAGAGGCCTGATTGAATTAGCATAGATGTTATTTTTTCAGCATGATTTACAACGTACAAAGTAAGTATTTGAAATGTGTTTTACCATTTCAACTTAATGGGCTTGTTTGAGAACACAGTAGAGGAGTACTTTTACCCAAGTCGAGGTGAATATGTAGAGGAGATTATCTCGTTTTACCAAAAAACACTGTTAAACTTGCTTTTAGAGAGTATAAAAGCTTTTCCAAACAAACACGATATTTTCCTTTCCTAAAGCTACAGCAAAGAATGCTGCCGCATGCCGCATGACAAATAGGCAAATATGAATATAGTGACTAATTTCCACAACTAAATAATTACGGAGGGGAGGACTATAAAGATATAAAATAAATCAATATTTCATTTTTACCAGCATCTTCTTCGGGTGGTGAGGCGGTCTTGGTCCCGGCTCCTCGTAGATTGAAGAACATGGGAGACTAGGAGAGATGGATACCGCGGGATGACATATACTCCCCTCCTTACCAATATTCTCTGATCTTTCAGTTTTATAACGGTTTGTTTCTTCGTTACAAAGTGACCGAGATTGATGAGATAAGGTCGATATTAGATTTTCCGTTTTGTTTTTCCTTCTGATTTGTTTCTATGATTCCGATTTTCAGCGTGTAACTTGTAAGCGAAAGAATATTTAGACGTGCATAGAGCCGAGAAAGGAGAGATAATGGTGGGAAGTACTGTAGCAGATTATCCAAACTTCAAGAAATACGGTGTTCCTTCCTACTCAGTCGCATGGATCCCACCAAAGGTTATCAAATCAGTATTGAATCAAACAACTGGTGAAGCTTCTGATAACGCCGACAGCTCCACGCCTCAGCCACCTGAGGAGTTCGGCGAGCACTACCTTGCGATCACTGGTGGTGGTGGTGAAGGCAGCAGCGGTATTCCCAATGCCGTGTTGCTTGCACATTTTGATGTCGAATCGAATTCTCTCTCTGATCAGCCAGTATGTTAGTCTTTTGCTTTCTCGATTCCAAATTCTTATGGATTTGATTTAGCCAGTGTTTTATGATCTGAAACTCGAGGAATCGGATCTGAGTTTTCCCCCATTTTTGTTGTGAGATGCAAAGCTGATTTATGCGTGTTTTTATCAAAACTATATGAATTTTGGTTCGGCTTAGCGGTGGTGATGAGAGCTGATTGGGCTGCTTCCTCCCCCCCCTTCCCGGAAAAAAAAACACACACACACACACACACACACTAACTAAAAAAACATGGTATGTAAAATCGAGTTGTCTAGATCGCATGAATTTGTATGTTTGACTGCTTTATGATGTGACCTGTTCTAGAAAATTATTCAACATCAAATGGTTTAGTAATTTTTGTAATGAAAATCTAACATTGTAGAAAGGTAGCATTAAAAGTATCTGATTCGTGTTTATTTAATTGTGCCCTTATTGTTTGGGTAATTTAATTAATACTACAGGTGGGCAGGCTTGGAACTGATTCTGAGTTGCCTTATAGAATGGCACTTCACCCATGTGGAGATGGCCTTATCTGTGCGATGCCAAAGAGTTGCAGGTATTTTGCTTCTGATTTTTTCCTTGTTTGCTGAAGTTGTTTCCTTTCATAAAGATATTAACTTGTATCATAATATATTGAGGAGTTGTTGTGGTACAACTGAAAGTTTAATCTTAACACACACTAGGCAATATATTAACCTGTACTACATTATGGGAGCTTCATTATCTCTAGATTTGAAACTTTCTAACATGAAAGTGTGATTTGTTCATGCAGATGGTTTGAATTCAACCAAAACAGGAGTGCAGAAAATCATAAGTTAGGTCTGAAGGCTTCTGATAAAGTACTCAATGAGTTGGAGGATGTTGGGCAGCAGTTAGCTCTGGCATTTGACAGCGATGGCACTAAGCTAGCTGTTGGTGGGGAGGTAAAGTTATTAGTTGCATTTTCATTATGAAAACGATATTGCTTATAGCCAAGAAAATCTTGTGTAACATGAAGACATAGAGGCTGTGCAGAAGCATCTCAACTAATTTTCAGTTACTGCTATTCTTATTCTTTTTAATGTGCATATTTATTGTGATGTGTAGATCCATACTCTTCAGATTCAATCAGAAATGACGTTTAATGCTAGAAATTTTAATCAATTCCCCCCTAACAAAGGAAGTTCATATCAAACTCGTGAGCCTAGAAAACCTGGTCAAAAAGCCTCTCTTAACATTTTATGATATTAATTTCTTGTATAAAAAATGTAGTATTATAATCTCTTGATTCTCTGAATTGCAAAACAATTTTAAATTTATCAGAATTTGAATAAGAAGGATTTTGTATTTTTGTTATTCAGAATATTTGGTGGATATGGAACAAAGGAGGGTAGAACTTTGTGGCAACATGAAATTTTTGTAGTGATTTGGAATTTGGAATATTTAGTTGCAGCTGAATGCTTGTGTTTTCAGGGTGCTACCTTATCTTTAGATGTCATAGGGGCAAGAATTTTGTCTGAATCTTCATTTAACAAACCGACGTCAAAATATAGTGTCTGTTTTGTGAAAGGAGTGGCATGCTATATGATTTTGTGATTTTGGTGCAGTACAGGATGGCAATCTGAGGGTTTTTAAGTGGCCTAGCATGGAAATTATTCTCAAGGAGACTAAGGCTTATTCAACAGTAAAAGACTTACATTTCAGGTTTGTTGTTTTGCAGTATTGTAGAGATTTTACTTTTTAATGGAATACTACAAAGAAAAGAAGAAAAGGTTTTTGAAAGAAAGAAAGAAAGGAGAAGTCATGTTTACCCATTTTATTTTATTTGTTTATGAGGGTTTCCCTTATAGTCTGGTTTCATTGTCTTGCAGCTCAGATGGTAAACTGCTTGTCTCATTGGGAAGTGGTGGGCCGTGCAGAGTTTGGGATGTTTCCTCATCAACGGTCTTAACTTCCATATCGAGTAAAAAAGTGAGCAATTGATTGTCACTTACAGAGAGAATGTTCAGTTGGCTATAAAGTTTAAACTAATATGAGTGTGATGCCCAAAAAAAAAAACTGAATCATGATGAATATACTATGAATGGTAACCTACTATTGGCAATGAATAAGTAATGAAATGTGGAATCTATAAATTTATGTAATTAATAGAATGCAAACATGAACAGTCTCTGCTCTTTGAAGGCTGGATAATTCATGATACTTCAAAATTGTGATTTATAAAGCTTCATAGTTATTGTTAGTAATGGCAATTTGTTATATAGCTTTCTTGTCATTTTTCCTATAGAGTAATTGATGGAGCTAGAAAACTGATATTATATTAAGATAAAAACAGCCACCCAATGCTGGGGATGGTGGATGTCTGCCTGAGTACAAGAAGGGAAAGATTAACAGAAAAGGAAACACACGAAAGCAATAGCCACACTTCCCAACGTTCGAGAGGTTGGGATCTCTCCTCAGCCGTCACTCTTCCTCTCCTCCCCTTGGGCACTCCAACCTAGATAACTACCTCCTTACTTCTCCTACGTTGAGCCTTGGGCCTTATTGGATCTGTCTGGACTTGTCCTAACTGCCCTCTTTCTTCTGTAAGTTTGGGCCTTCTTAGCTGATATATTACTGAGCCCATCATTGCCATCCCCTAAGAGACTCACCTTGTCCTCAAGGTGGAAGTCTGGAAATTGGGCATCTATGACAGTAACTTCTTCCCAAGTGTTATCACACTCAGGTAATTCCCGCCATTTGACCAAAATTTGCTTGCTGCCATCTGTCATTGTCCTAACTGCCCTCACCGCCTCAGGTTGAACTTGGAGCTCATAATCTTCAGAAAGGAAACTAGGGAGCTGCTGCACGGTCATGGGATCTGTCAAAGACCGTTTAAGCTGAGAGACATGAAAGGTGGGATGGATTCTAGCATGCTCAGGTAGTTTTAGTTTGTAGGCAACTTCCCCAACCCGCTGTAGGATCTCATAGGGTCCATAGAACCTAGGTGCCAGCTTCTCATGCTGCCTTTTGGAAAGGTTCTTCAGCTTGTAGGGGTGGATGCGTAGATACACCTTGTCTCCCACTTGGAATTTCACAGCCCTTCTCTTTTTATCTGCTTGGTCCTTCATCTGTGCTTGAGCTTGTTCAAGATGGAACTTAAGTTTGTGAGCTTGTCAAGATGGAACTTAAGTTTCAGCAATGCCTCATCTCGTTCTCGCAGCTGGGAGTTAACCTCCTCCACCAAGGAATCATCATTCTTCCACTGGAAAATTGTAGGAGGGTCTCGGCCATATATTAAAAGGAGTGGCACCTAGAGATCTGTTATAAGTAGTGTTAAACCAGAATTCGGCCCACGGCAGCAGTTTCACCCACTGTTTTGGGTTTTCCCCAGCAAAACACCGCAGATATGTCTCCAAACTTCGGTTGACGACTTCGGTCTGCCCATCGGTTTGTGGATGATAGCCAGAGCTGTATTTCAAGGTGGTTCCGGACAATAAAAACAATTCCTTCCAAAACAGACTAATAAAGATACGATCTCGATCAGAGACAATGGATTTTGGAAACCCATGTAACTTTACTACCTCAGCTATGAATTTTTCAGCCACCTCTTTAGCTGTAAAAGGGTGAGAAAGAGGAACAAAGTGAGCAAATTTAGTGAGTCTGTCCACTACTACCATTATGGTGTCGTACTTGAGGATTTTGGGCATGCCTATGATGAAATCCATGCTAATGTCCTCCCAAACTTGTTGTGGAATAGGTAAGGGTTGCAGCAATCCAGCTGGACTGACAGCTTCGTATTTATTACGTTGGCAAACCTCGCATTTGGCGATCTGTTCTTGGATGTCCTTTTTCATACCCTCCCAAAATACCACTTCGGACATTCTTTTATAGGTTCGCAGGTATCCTGAGTGCCCTCCCATAGGTGAGTTATGGAACTCTCTAATCAGTGCAGCTGTTTTAGGAGAGTTTCGGGGTAGCACTAGTCGCCCATTGTACATGAGGCATCCATTTTTCTAGGTATAGCCAGTAGGGGCACCTGTCCCTAACAAGATCTGTCGCCAAATAGTAGAAAGCTTAGCATCCTGAGCTATCTCAGCTTGAAAGTCCTCCATCCCTCCATATTGCCAAAGGGAAAATGCACTAAGGGACATGGTCAGATTCTCTTTTCTGGAAAGCGCGTCAGCTGCCCTGTTATCCTTTCCGGGCTTGTAATGTATTTCAAATTTGTACCCCATCAACTTCGAAACCCATTTCTTTTGGTCAGGGTCAATTACCCTCTGTTCCAGCAAGTATTTCAAGGCTCTTTGGTCTGTCCTAATAATAAATGGTCTTGCAACCAAGTAATGCTGCCATTTTTTGATGGCAAACACAATTGCCATTAATTCTTTCTCATAAACAGACCCCAACTTTGCTCTCTCGGATAAGTGCTGACTGTAGTAAGCGATGGGTTTTCCTTGTTGCATGAGGACGGCTCCAACCCCTACCCCACAAGCATCCGCCTCAATCTCAAAGGGTAAGTTAAAATCAGGCATTGCTAGGACTGGTGCACAAACCATTGCCCCCTTCAGCTTTTCGAAGGCGGATTGTGCTTCCTCGCCCCATTGAAAAGCATTTTTTTTGAGCAAGGCAGTTAGAGGTGCAGCAATCTTCCCGTAATCTTTGATAAATTTGCGGTAATATCCCGTCAAGCCTAGGAAGCCTCGCAGCCCCTTGATATCTCTAGGGGTCGGCCAAGTCACCATCGCCTCAATTTTGGTTGGGTCGGCCTTAACTCCTCCAGCCGTGATGATGTGCCCCAAGTACTCTAGCTGTGGTTGCTTAAAGCTGCACTTTTTGGGGTTAATGACCAATTGGTGCTGCTGCAACTTGAGAAACACAGATTCCAGGTGTTCCATATGGGTGTGCTCATCCCTGCTATACACAAGAATATCATCAAAAAACACTAAAACAAATTTCCTCAAAAATTCGCGAAAAACATCATTCATGAGTGATTGGAAGGTAGAAGGGGCATTGGTGAGGCCAAAAGGCATAACCAAGAATTCATAGTGCCCATCATGTGTTCTAAAGGCTGTCTTGTGCTCATCTCCAGATTTAATTCTTATCTGATGGTAACCAGATTTGAGGTCCAGCTTGGAAAATATAGTAGCACCCCCAAGCTCATCCAATAATTCATCAATAGCTGGAATGGGATATCTATCAGGTACCGTGGCCTTGTTCAATGCTCTATAATCAACACAAAATCTCCAGCTTCCATCCTTCTTTTTCACTAAGAGCACCGGGCTTGAGAAAGGGCTATTACTAGGCCTAATAATTCCAGCTTCAATCATCTCTTTGACCATCTTTTCCATGTCTGTTTTGTGACTGTAGGGATAGCGGTAGGGCCGTAAATTAGGAATCTGGCTTCCTTCCTTCAGAACGATAGCATGATCCTTGGTTCTACGGAGAGGAAGGTGTTGGAGAGGCGTGCACACGTCGCTGTGTCGTGCAAGTAGCCCTTGAATGTCAGGCGGTAATGTTGTGGAAGCTGCTGTTTGAGTATTCGCCGCCTGCTCTATATTTGCAGCACCTATTTCCAGTGCATAGGCTTCAAAACTGCCCTTCAAAGCTTTCTTGATTGCCCAGTAGGTAGAGTGCATTTGGGTAATTGTGGGGTCCCCTTCCAAACACAGCCACCTGCTCTGATGTTTAACCTTCATGTAGAGCTGCCCCCAATTCACCTTGACTTCACCCAATGATTCCAGCCATGCTATTCCCAGAACCAAATCAATATTAGCCAATGGAAAAGGGTAGAAGGTTTGCACTACCTCTAACCCTTGCAAGTTGAGCCTCACATTTTCGCATTTGCCACTTGCATGAACCTTCCGTCCATCACCCACAGCGACTGAGTATACTTTAGTGGGAAGCACCGGAACATTGGCCTCCTTCACTAATTGCTGAGAAATAAAATTGTGGGTAGCTCCACTATCCACTAGCACAACCACAACTCGGCCACCCAAGTAGCCTCTCATCTTCATTGTTTTATAGCTTGAGAGCCCCCTTATGGTAGTGTGAGAAAGTTCCATTGCAGCACACGTCTTCTCTGCATCCCCCTGCTCCAACTCCTCAAAGTCCTCTTCTCCTATTTCTCCCCCACTCTCATCATCAACTACTATCAATTGAAGTTGCTTAGCCTTGCACCTGTGATTGGGGCCCCATTTATCATCGCATTTGAAGCACAAACCCAAAGCTCGTCTGCGATTTGCTTCTGTCTCAGATAGCCTACGGGAACCACGGTTACTGCTGCCACCACTACTCGAGGACGTACCCGGGCTGGGAGCTGTGCTGGTTGCTGTCCGAGATGCCTCACCCCCTCTGTTACGTGGGGTTGGCGGGCCCACCGCTGTGCTCTGGTTTCTGGGTGTCTCGGAAGTCAGCGAAAATTTGGGTGGCGGTGGCACTGTAGTCATCCACCGCATGGGGTTACTCTTACCGCCCAGTTTGGCCTCTCGTCGCTGCCTGGCTTTCTCCAAGGTGGAGTTGCGGCCCTCGACCATCGATGCTGTATCCATGAGGTCGTGGAGGGTCTTGGGCTTCAAAACTCTCACTTCGGCCTTAACTTCTTCTCTGAGGCCATTCATATACAGACCCATAAGCGTTTCCTCCGTCAAGTCGCTAAGGGTGGCCGAGATCATTTCAAACATTTCCCGAAACTCTAGCACAGTGCCACTCTGTTTTAACCCCGCGAGGCGCTCGTAATTATCTCCTTCCCCCATCGCATGGAAACGTCGGATCACCCCCTGCTTGAGTTCCGTCCAGCTCGTTACAGGTGCTCGCGTCTCCAGCCACTGGAACCAGTTAAGGGCCTTCCCTTCCAGTCCGACCACAGCAGCGTCGAGTCGCTCTGTTTCGGGCACTCCATTCACGTTGAAGTATCTCTCCATCTTGAACGTCCAACCCATGGGATCCTCCCCGTCGAACAATGGAAGCTCAAGTCGTCGGTATTTCGGTCCATCCCGGTTAGCGATTCCTTCATTGTTCCCTTCTCCTTCACGTTCTTCATTGTTCGGAGGCGGAACCGCGTGACCTCCAGGCAACCTCTCTTGGAGTAGCCGATAGATGTCATCACTACGGCCGTGCAACTGGGTGATTGCTGCCTGCATTGCGGCCCTCTCCTCTCGAGCCTCCACGGAAGCCCGCTGCAACTCGTTCACCGCTCGTCTCGTCCCTTGCAACTCGTTCACTGCCTTTTCCAGACTCTCTAGCCTCGCCTCCATTCTGGTATTCACCATCCACAGGAACGTGCGGCTCTGATACCAAATTGATGGAGCTAGAAAACTGATATTATATTAAGATAAAAACAGCCACCCAATGCTGGGGATGGTGGATGTCTGCCTGAGTACAAGAAGGGAAAGATTAACAGAAAAGGAAACACACGAAAGCAATAGCCACACTTCCCAACGTTCGAGAGGTTGGGATCTCTCCTCAGCCGTCACTGTTCATGTCCTCCCCTTGGGCACTCCAACCTAGATAACTACCTCCTTACTTCTCCTACGTTGAGCCTTGGGCCTTATTGGATCTGTCTGGACTTGTCCTAACTGCCCTCTTTCTTCTGTAAGTTTGGGCCTTCTTAGCTGATATATTACTGAGCCCATCAGTAATAGTATCATTGCTATCTAGCATCTGCTAATTGACTGGTAATAGCTTTACAAGGTAAATTAGAAGGTGATATTTCTTAGTTGTCCTATTCTGACTATTACATCAGATGGAGATGATTTATAAATCTGTACATTACCAAACAACTGATGTTTTGATCAAAACCTAGTCTGATTGACAAATACTCCTTCACTAGGCATGATTGACGTATGCTAATTTTGAGGAGAGAGTGAGGAATTCCTGATTTCCTTTTGGGTTTCTTTCAAATAATCTTACTCGTTGTGATACTATTGTTAATCTTCTTTTGTTCTATTAGTGGTGGCCAATTTGTAAATGCGTTAGAAGTATTTATTTAATGATTGAATGCATTTGTCTGTTCCTTATCTTCGCATTCCTCAATTCTGGATTGATGTTGCTTAGACGCACGCGCATACACATTTGGACTGCACTTGTAACTTAAGATCATAAAGCAACTTTGACAAACAAAGAGGAACAGATGTCCAATGGAAGCGAGTGATTATACAAATCATTAATATCAAGATAAAATATAAAATTTACAGCATGCTATATTATCCACAACTCATGAATAGTGTAGCTCATCAAGCTCTTTCCAATATGTGAGAGTCCAAATTAATTAAATGAAAAACTATGAAAGGATACGATGAAACAAAGTTATTCTGGTTAGTATGAAATTGAAAATTATATTCTTTGAAGCTTTTTCCATCTCATGTCACACGCATATATATTCTAATTATAGCCGAACTGCTAGAGAACTGTTATGATGGTTCTAATCATCAAGTGCTATACCAGAAGGTTTCATTTTTTTCCACCGTTGCCTGTTCAAGTGGGTAATGTTCTGAACTGCATTCGTTGATCATAAGACAATATAATGCTTTAGATAATCTTTTGCAAAAAATTTGTTTCACTAAACATTTAACTTGGTAATCTTTTTCTCCATTTGCAAACTGATTGTGTTTTGTTAACTACCTTGCAGGGTGAGGTTTTTAGCTCTTGCAGATTTTCTCAAATTAATGATCGGACACCTGTCTTGTATATTGCTGCCATGACAGGTATATGCCTACTGGATTAGAAGAATTTTGAAGGGTAATTCTATTTTATTTAGTTGACAAGTTTTTTGCTGCTGGATATAGACAAAGGTGGAAGCATTCTGACATGGGATGCAAAAACTGGGGCAAGGATTGACTCAAAGCATATTATTCGTGATGCAATCTCTGCTTTCAATGTCTCAACTGATGGAAAGTTAGTTGCATGGTAAGTAATCTGATACATATTTTCTAGTGATCGATATAGATAGGTTAAAAAGAAAAAGGAGAAGGAGAGTAACACTTCCTAACATCAAGGGTGCGACTTCTCAAGAACTCATCTATTCTATTTTGGCTGTCGCCATGCAGTGGAACGCCTTCAGGAGACATTGTGATTGTAAGTTCGAGAAATATGCGCATTCTATCCATGATTAAAAAGGCTCACCTTGGCATAGTAACTGCGTTAGCTTTCTCCCATGATTCAAGGTTTGGAGCCAGTATATTTTTACGGATTTTACCTGGAACTAGTAGCTTGCATATAGAAAGTTAGTGACAATTTTGATTCTTTGAGTACAGGGCGTTGGCTTCTGTATCCTTTGATTCAAGTGCAAGGGTTACTGTAATTGAGGAGAAGCAGAGAAGTGGTATGTGCATATTTAAAAGTAAAGTAGCTTGATAACTGAATCACCTAGTCCCTGGTATTTTGTTATATTATTACTGTAAATGGATGTCGCATGTTTTGATTAATATTTCATGAAACCAAAAATTCTCTCTGATTCTTAAATATAAGAACTATTTAACTAATTTAGGTAGATTAAATAACTGAGTTAATTACAATAAATGTGACAATTTTTTGAGATATTATATTTAATACCAAATCTAATTTCTTAACTATCTCTTATACTTGGAATTAAAGCAGTGTTAATTTAGAATACGGTGCAACTTAACGAGTGGAAATTCTAATGTTCTCTTCAAGTTTTGACTTCTCAAATGGGTTGTTGAAAAGTCCTAGACTTGGGCTGCTGAGACTTCCATGATCGTTTTTAATATGAATTCAATTTCTTTTCAGGAGGATTGAGCTTATGGATTGCTATACTCATCATCATGCTGGCAATGGCTGCCTACTTCCTGAAACTTCAAGACATTGACAAGTTGAAGTTATCTTTTCTTCAAAGTTGATGTGTAATGTTAACTAAAAAGCTTTTCAAGTGTAACAGCATAATTTTGATGCATGTTTGATTTTGGGAGCTATAGATGTCTTTTTAAGTTCACATCATATTGATGATGTGCTTGATAACTCCCTTGTTAATAGGTAACATTATCATAATCATCACTCACAATTGTTAAATTCAGCAAGACTAAGTTGTAATTTGAATAAGATTAATAAAACTGTTAAAAATTGTGATTTTTTATTTTTTTATCACATTAAGAAAGTTTCACTATTTATATCTTATTCTTACCATTTATTCAATGTTTTCTCAACTGCCTTTTTTTTGTCGTAGTAATGAATTATTTTCTCGAAGTGTTTCTCTTTTTAGCCATGGTACTATGTCGAGCTTCAATTGCCATTCGAAGTTCAGGAACGCAATTCTTTAATGGTGGCATATTTCATGGTGAGGTGCTGTTCACTTTCCCTTCAGCTGTCAACGAGACTCATGCAATGCATGAGATATTTTCTCTCATGACAATATATTAGGTGATAATCATTGAGGTCCAACGAATGAACTTACTTATGACGAGAGTAGATGATCTCGTTGGAGTTTCAAAAAACTAAAAATATAACTTAATTGTAATATATATACACGAGGTACATATCATTATATTATATATTAATTTATTAGTCGGCTAAATTAACTTAAAAAAACTATTAATATACCAATTAATTAGTTTTCTTAATCTTATAAAAAAAGTTAACATATTCTTATATTAAATATTAAATGCATTAATAATTAAAAAGTCTTATGAAAAATGAGTGATGAGTGGGTTGTTGAAATTTTGGTGATATTTAGATTGAAACTTGTTACTATATACTGTTCACTTTATACTTGATGTTTTAACAATTACTCTCTTACATTCATTTCTTAGTAATATACTAATATTAGATTATCCCATGTATTAATTTCAATTAGCAGTGCCTGTGCAAAGAAAACATGTTTTTTTAATAGAACAAAGGTTCCATTGATCAAATCATGATTACATTTAAATCACCTCTCTAAAAAAATTGGGAGTAATACTAATTATAAAGTATATTTTAAAATATTCGGATGTGACGAGGGAAAGAAAAAGTAAAAAAGGTAAAGTACGAGGCATCGCTACTTTCGCTGATCTTGCAAGATTTACTCCACTCTCTCCAGGCTGCAATCAAGGGTGGGAATAGATCAGATCAGGTTAGGCTCCATTTAAAATAGGTCTAGCCTGTTTGTATGAATTCTGATCTGGTCTGGCCTGTGGCCTGTGTGCAGGTCAATTTTTTGGTCTGAGCTTGGGCCTGTTTTCAATCTGGTCTGGCCTGTGGCATGTACAAGCCTGTTTTTAAATACTATTTTTTTCTCATTTAGAAAATCCATAAAAGCAATAAAAAAGAAGCTAAAAGTTGTCAATTTTTTAAATGTTTGAATAATAAATTATGGCCATTTCTAAGTATTTTACAATTATAACTTAACTTATAAAAAAATTGAAATGGTAAAAG
>JANTPZ010078782.1:613-23296 GCA_025593235.1 Vachellia pachyceras | reverse complement strand
AGAACACTCAGTTAGCAATTTATTTGGAGAAAAATTGATTATTGATATAGTATAATAGCGGGTAGGAGGGAAGAACTAATAATACAATAATTTATTTGAATTAGCGGTATAAGATATTTTCTTAACGTAATTTACGGTTTATAAAGTAAGTATAAAAAAAAGACGAGTTTTCTTTCGATTCATGTGACCATATCTTTTTTAACGTTATGATAAATAAATGTTCTATAAGACTAAAATGATAGCTGCTACAATAAAAGGAATCATGAGTCAATTTGAACATTATAGTTTGCTGATCTATAAACATGATCTAATTTTATGTTCCAAAATTCCAATATAAGCCTCCTCCAAATAATTCCCTTTAATTATGATATTCTCTCCAAAAGGAGAGACCCAAAACATTGTCTCTCTAAGCACTATGTTCTGCTATACAGTTAATCATCACATTTTTTGAAACTTTCATTCTAGCATATCATAAAAAATTAAGTTGATCTAACATTTTAGAGTATTTTTTATGTCTATCCAGTACTTAAAAATATTCTGTAATGCATTCTTAAAATGCTTTTTCAGATACGTCCAACATTGTAAAATATTTTGTTTAGAACTATTCTGTGATAAAACCCCCCCTTAATAATGCAATTGATAGATGATAGATATAGTTTGTGAAAAAAAAAAGTATAAATTTGAGAGGCATAATAAATTAAGATTTTATATTTAGAAATAAATTAAACTTGGCAAGAAACTTGTACATCTTGAATTGAAAAGTAACATAAGGTTGTGTAGTATGATTAGCCACGTATGGGTAGGACAATTGTCCGTGTCCAGCTTTTGAAACTAAAAAAAAAGTGCTCCAAGGGTCACAATATTAATTTTCTATTAATGGATCTAGTTCGGAATACAATAAATAAGTACTTTTACGTAAGTCGATGTAAATATGTGAAGGATAAACGTTGACCCAAATTGGCACAATATAATGAAAAATTGTTTCATATAATATAGAACGAAATTCTAAATTTTAGGTTGAAAATCTATGTTGTTTTGGCTCTTTGGAATTTCTGAGAAACAATTTCTGACGCAAGAGATAATTATTATTTAAAATATTCAATTATTACTTGATTTAGACTTTGACGATTGATTTTATTTTGTAATAAATGACAATTGACTTGAGATTTAGATAAACTAATAGATGGATAATAATAAGTAGCAAATACATGCATTTGTTTTTTTCCCCCTTATTCACATTCCAATCAATCGACTTGATTTAACAGTTAGGATTAGGTGAGGAATTTGATACAATGGCTGACACACAGAGTGTTTGTTTGTGAACACTATTTCCTTAACCGTATACATAAATCGAGATGAAACTGTTTTAAAATCTGTAAAAATAATTTTGAAATCCGTAAAAACCATCTTGAAAACTGTAAAACCATCTTAAAATCCGTAAAATACTTCGGAATCTGTAAATTCCTTTCTCTCAACAGAATTTAACACGCCTGTCTGTATATATATAGTCCACTGTATTGGATCGAACTCCTGTAGTAACCGTTGAATAAAACCAATAAACCAAATTATTTAATGAAATAAACAACAGTGAGATATTTTTTTTGGACAGAAAATGACCTTCTTTAATAGGAAAAAATTATAGTAAAGAAGCTATCCAATAAAAGATCGCAACCAATGCAAGACGCAATAATTTAGTGCCAATAATTTTATGGGGATATCTGTAATAATAAGGACAAATTACTATAATTGATGGGGGTAGGGGCCTTTCTTTATGCAATAATTTTGAGGGATATGTTAGAAATTTTGTGACTCTTAATGTGTCCACTCAGATGGTCTCCTTTCCACGTATAGTTTTCATCTTGTCAACTAGCAACACTATTTGAAGTCAAGATCATCATCCTAAATTATATATAAAAAGAGATTAAAAGGCAGGGTTAAGATTGAATTTTATCTTTGAAGCTTTCACACATGAACGATGAGTAATTAGAAGTTTTTTTAGGAAGATTTATTGTAAGGTCTCAAGGAATGAAGTTATTTATGAAAAGGTCCCAAGAGGTTGTCAATAACAAGTCGATGAACACTATTGACAAGTGGAGCAGCTGTTATTGACAATTCTTGGAACCTTTTCATAAACAATTTCCTTTCTTGGGACTTTACAATAAATCCCCTTTCTTTTTATATTCAATGTGCCTTTGTTGGAACACAGTAGAGAAGTACTTTTACGTAAATCAAGATAAATATGTGAATGAGATTATCTTATTTTGCAAAAAAATACGATTGAACATTCGTTTAAACTCCCCATAAGCTCAGCCAAATGGGCCCAATGTAATTTCAGAAGTGTTAAAATGGAACAGTGTCATCCTACTCTAATAACCGTATCCGAATAAGATATTGCTTCTTGCAAAAGAATAATATCACCTTCCATGAAGTATTAAAAAGAGAGCAATTAATGTCGATGGCTAAAGATGCATATATTACGATTTATGTAACAGAAGAGACGATGAATGACTCGCCCCAGCTACCCTTGGAATCAATCCATTCCATTTTCCTTTCATCATCACCACAAATAAGTTGAATTCATCAAAGTCAAACATGAATCCCCAGCTCTTGCAATATAATTCATCTACGTTCTCATGGGTCTATCGTATGCTTCATTTTTTTTATATTAAATTTGGACAACATTGCTCCTTTCTTAACACTTTTGAGATGATATTGCTCTTTTACAAAAACTTCCATAACATGTGGAATCATTCGTAGCATAAAGTAACACAGGTAGATCCTTGTTAAACTACTGCCAGGGTGACATGACTCTATTTTTAACGCTTCTAGGATGATATTAAACCCAAAAAATCTTCAAAATGCGTATAAAACATGAAAACTTCTGAGGTAAAATTAGACTTTAACCCTAAAAATAAAATACATGTGAACTTTGTTTTGGCTATATAAAGTAAAATTAACAATTTGGTCATTTCCTTTTGATTTACTTTGATATCACCTAGTTATGTAACATGTTTTGCCTTGATAGTAAGGAACTAATTAAGGCTATTTCTAATCTAGGCATGTCAGGAAGCTGGCGAGCTTAGGAACTCATACCCAAAATTGCAAGCTCAACCAGCTGGAAACCAAGTCACAGTAATGGGAATGGACAAAGTTGTGTGTATGTGTGTGTGTTGGGGAAGCCCAAGGGATTTTATTCCCTGACATAATAACTTATTTTGGAGGTAGTGGCTTCTAAAAATTACCCTTGAAGCTTAAAATGAGAGAAAAAAATAGCAGAATCATTAAATATATAAAAACAGTGTCGATCCCACAACAAAACTTTACGTTAGGATAGTGGTCAAGACAGATCAGCCTTATAGGTAACCACATACATTAGCAAAAAATTGAAGAGTGTTGCTAGCTCTAAGTGTGTGTTCAGTGAATACATTTCACAGAATTTGTAACAGTCACAGAAGCTAATGGTTGGTCTTTGCGAGCATCCCATAGCTTCCAGCAAAGTAAGCCAAATTGAATCCACCAGACTTCACCTCTGTTCATCAGTTGAGCTTGCGGGGCAGCCAATCAACAAAGGAAGTCTGGCATTCTGCAGTTACTTCATCAGCTCCAAGGAGATGCCAACAGTCAGTTGCAAAATATGATCAATGTCCTCAGTGTGCTCTCCTCAGGTAGTGTAGGAGGCATCGTTGGTCATGTGTGGTCTAAATCATTCAGCATTTGTTAGCAGCTTCCCTTTGATTGCCAACCATAGGAATGTTCGCACCCTTTGGCCTTCAAGTCAATCCCATATATCCACTTCATCTTGTTGTCAGTTGGGTTCCATAAAGGATTGGGTTGTATATTTTAACGGTTGTGACATTCTTTACTCCATTTTTAAATGTTCATAGCCATTTTTACACTTTCAAAAAGCATATAACACAGAATGCACTTTGAATAAAAGTTTATAGAAGTTTTTACCCCTTAACCCTTTTTTGTCCACCAATCTTAGAGCCATGTTTAACACCAGATACATAGCTAATGTAGTTTTCAAGCTAAGAAAAAACTCAATTTTTTCTTAAAAAGTATCGAAATAGGTTACATGGGACGTAGCCCAATGATTTGGATAGAACAACAACAACAGTAATGATGACAAGTCACCAATTAATATATAGTGAATGGTCATTAAAATAAGTTGTCTTTTAAGTGAATTGAATGTTTTCTTGCGTAGAATGAATTCATATTCCAAAAATCTGTACTGTCTATTATAAGTCAAACTTATACCTCCCATCAATAAGCTATATCAGAGAAAAATTATATTCCTTATAATAGTTACTTAAGCATCTATATAACTCCAAGTTGGTACATATGAAGCATTATTCCCCCGTGGAAACCTCCATAATACCTAACGTATTAATCCATTTCTAGTAATAAACTCATAATTTTGGTCACCGACTAAGTGGAAAATTGTTACCAAATGGACTGAAATGCCAAGAAAAATGTAACAACATTTGATTTTGGTGAAGCAAGAAAAATAATACGATGACTAGCGTTCAAAAAATTAAGTAGGAATTCCCAGTAACTACGTCACATGCACCTACATACAACAAGTTGACTATAGTACGACTTGAAAAAATGACTTGGAGACATTTTTTCCCAAAAAAAAGCCATCTGCAGTAGAGAATTTGAATAAATATGACACCATATAATATATATAAAGTCCATTTGGAAACGCGGTAGAGAAGCACTTTTACGTAAGGCGAGGTAAATATGTGAAGGAGATTATCTCGTTTTCCGGAAAAACATTGTTGAACGTGCTTTTGACTCTCTTCAACGCTTAATCAAACAAGCTGATATTCCACGGAATCTATGAGCTTATTGTCAATTTTTTTTTTTTTGGTATGGATTAAAGTCATTGGATATACATAAAGGAACTCATTAGATAATTAACATATCGAGTAGTATAAGACAAGATTCATTACTAAGGAATTCATTTAGATAAGATGATTCAATTAAGTAGAAGCTTTGTTCCCCTCTTTTATGTAAGAATGATTCCCTTAGATTTACGTGGAGACAATATTTTTAAATGATAACAATATTTATTTCTTTTATTTTTTTAAAGTGTACAACTGCTTGATTAAGGATTCTCCACTATTAGCTGGTTCTAGAGAGCCTTTGATCAGGTTTGTGTGGGGGCGTAAGCTTAAAAAGAATGAAGAAAAGACACATAAGGGCCACTACTCTGTGTGTGTGTGTGTGTGTGTGAGAATTCCAAGATAGTCTCTCAAAATATTTCAATTTCTATGAAGTTGTTAGAGATTATTCTAAAATTTAAGTTTTTTTTTGTGAAATAATATAATAAGTGTCTTAAGTGAAATTAAATGTCATTGTTTTATTAGTTGTTATCATTTGATGAGTTAAAGTCGTTACTTCTTAAACTACTATTGTTACTATTATCGTTAGTGTACGTCTGGAATCTTCATTGTAATCATGTTTGCGTAAGTTGAGATAAAATCTTTCTCACATACTTATCGATTTATGTGAAATCATTTTTCCAATGAATTTCCAAACAGAATAATTGGACTTGTTTGGTAGAGCGTTTGTGAAAGCCAAATGCACGTTCAACCATATTTTTCAGCAAAACGAGATAATCCCGTTTACATATTTACCTTGTCTGATGTAAAAGTAATTCTCTACCACGTAAGGGTAATTTAGGCTTCATATGCTACCTACTCATTTGATTTTTTTTTTAATTTGAGAATTTCATGGGCTAATGCCTGTAGAAAGCAAAAGGTTAATGGGAAAAAAATTTTGTGATAACTTATGTTTCATGAACATATGATATGTTTTTTTTTTGTTAATCACACGTCATATATGATATGTTTATTACTTGCAACCAATGATAAAAATAGCTATTTTCCATGATATTTTATATGCTTATATATATGTTATCTAAAGTCCTATATATATATATGTGCTCAGATTCATTCAAGGCTTAAACTAAAGTTTCCTTTAATTTGAAGTTTGAAATGCTGGGTAGATATCAAAGTGATGTGTCACCTCAAGGAATTAAGACCAAATAGTAATACTTAAATTTATTATACATTTTTTGTCGGATGTATTCATAAACTCGAAATCACTTAATCTTTATATACTACCAAATGTTGACAGTTGTTTCTATCATAGAATCGAAGAAGTTGAGTATTCTTATCAGTTTTTAATTAATTGGTTGATGACTTTGTAGCCAAGCTAAAGGAATGAAAGCTCTTTTTTAAATATAATCACGGATTCAATCTCATTTGTAATCTTATATCGTTACTTTCTGTCCTTTTAATTCAAAAAGAAAAAAAAGAGTCTAATTAATTGGTTTTGTGATTTCATTTTTTAATTGGCCAGCTACATTACATTTTTTATAGTGAAAAGAAATAAGCTTAAGATATGAGATTGTCGAATTAATTAAATTGTAAACGTTTCAACAAGAACATTATAATCTTTCACCATATCCAAACACTATCAGAAAAAAAATCATTTAATGACAAAAAAATACATTGTTAAATGATTATTTTCAATTCGAAAATATACATTTAGCGACGGAAAATATTAATGACCTTTGTTTTAGTGACAAAAAAAGCCATCCGTTACTAAATGGCATTTTTCTGGTAGTGATGTTGGAAATATACTTTATATAATATGTGTGTGGGGCAAGTGTGTGTATAACTTTTCGCTTAACAAAAAAAATATGTACCTTAATGCACAATTAATTAATAACAGATAACTTAATCACTTAATTTTTTTTAAACTGTGTAACGCTTAATTAAAATCAAAACATGCCGTGAATAAACTAAATAAAAGCTAATAAGACATAATATCGTGACGTAGAGAGAAATGGTTAGTGGGGTTCATAACGATTTCATCTATATATCATTTAATAATTAATTAGTGTACTAATCAAAATTAATTAGAGTACTTAATTGGAATGAGATCATATATATATATTCTAAATGTTGCATGTACAGGGAAAAAGCATAAGTAACAGTAGAATATATGTTTAATGATTGACTCAAGAATTTGAATAGTTACACAAAACCTTAAACAAAAAAAAAAGTGAAAGTAATTAAGACAAATCTAACAGAATTATTGTTAGTGTGGAGCCCAACGTTGGATCATGTTGGTGGATTAGTGTAATATGAAAAAGAATAATTAATGACAGAAAGGTTTAATTAAGAGGGTCACTAATCATGATTATGTTTAATCACAAAAGGGTTTAGCCGCAGAGAGAGAGAGAGATATATATATATGTAATAGTAAGTGTTCCTTTTTTAAGACAAACCCTAAAGTTAACAGTTCAATGTTGTTAGAGAGAGATGAATACAGGTAAACATGTTGACCTAAGTTCTGTGTTTATTTGTTTGCCATTCTCAAAGCAAGACAAGCCATAGAGACAGAAGACTTCAGTTTTTTTTTTTTTGCCTTCGTGGTTATATATGTTTTTCTGGTGACAGATCAAACAGTGAGAAAGAGAAAGCCATTAATTGATAATCAATAGTTTTTTTTGCTGTAATGATGAATGTAATTAATTTCGCTTAATTATTTTTTGTGGTTTACATGGATATATGTCCTATAAATGAAAATGAATTGTAAATGCTCTTTTAATTTGAAGAAAAAAATTAAATGATTTTTATTTTGTTATATTTTTAAGGGAAATTTATCGATCATCATGTCTCAAGTAACCCGATTAATAAACAAAATATTTCAAAGATTGGCAAAATTACCATCAGGTTCCAATTGTAGCTGGTCTGATTGTTATTGACGGTTGATGATGTTGTTAATGATAACCGGACCAATTATTGTTGGAATTTGATGGTAATTTTATCAATTTTTGAGATATTTTATTCATTAATTTCTCTATTTGGGACTTGATATTAAATTTTTCTATTTTTAAAACCCAATTTCTTACAAACAAAGAATATATATTGCACAAATATGCCTTGAGTTTGTTCACACAAATATTTATTTTTGAGAAAGATGTGTTTCATATTTTTAAAAATAAAGGGGCATTGAGTTTGTCATAGTTGATACAATTTTTTGTCTTTTTACCATCATTTTAGTGGTTTTGTTTCCTTAAAATTCATTTTATTTAAAACTTGATCCCTATAATCTCATAAAAATTTGGAAAATTTTGTGTGTATTTGGGAACTCGTTTGAGATAAAGGAGTTTACGAATTTCAAGATGGTTTTTACAAATTTTGATATGATTTTATCTCGGTTTACGTGTATCGTTTGAGGAACAAAGTTCCCGAACAAGCACTTTATCTTTTAAGGGATCAAAACCATTAATTTTAATCATAAATGACTAAAACAAAAAAAAATAGGAGTAAATTTGAGCAATTAAATATTGTATTAACCCTTATATAATTTCAACAGATCGTTGACACATTTTGATATTTTAAACCAATAATGATAACAGTATTTATAAAAATAATACATACGTGTTTGCTAATCATCAAACTTCAATGCATTTCTTTTAATATATATATATAGATATATAAAACTCAAATGTGGTAAACTTGCATTGCTAACTTCAAGAGAAATCATCGTAAATCTCAATGTAATACAGATTTCGAGTATCATTTTAACTTACAACAAGTTAGCTGCAATAATCATTTTGAAAAAAAATATAACCAAAGTCAAATCAAACACTCATAACCGAACATATCCAAAGGGATTAATTAGTAGTTGCCTTGTTCGTTAAGAGTGCTTTGACCATATAAGTTTTGAGAATAGAGAACCCTACATATTTTAAACTAAAGTGGATGGCTTCTCTTTGAAATAGTAAACATCATCATTTTCAACAACTTTTGTGACAAGTAATTCGAACAAACACCATTTAGCGTGTTTAGACATCCATTGGGAGAACAATTTTACGGATTCCGAGGTAAGTATGTGAGAAAGTTTTGTCTTGACTTGTGTGCAACGTGATTAGGAAGTGATTCCCACACATTCACATTATTTATTACTCCTACAATATTGGTTCAAGAGCTTATTTGAAAGTCTATTTGAGAATAGCTTTTAGGAGTTCGAGATAAAACCTAGGTTTTTGAGAATATATTTTGGGAGAATAACTTTTACTCATTCTAAGGCAAAACCTAAATTTTAAAAGGTGGTTATGTCTGAAAAGTTATTAGCTTTTACGGAGTTTGAGGCAAAAATGTAAGCAAGAAGGAAGAAAGAAAAAGAAAGAAAGAAAGAAGAGAAAAGATAAAGTTTATTATGAGAGATTGTGCGATTTGACAAAAAAATAGTTTTGTCAAAACCTAAGTTTTGTTACAAAACCTAGATTTTAAAAAAAAAATTGAATACTTATACGAAATCTAAGTTTTAAGATATAGATTTCAGAAGTGAATCCAAACGAACTTTTAAGTTAAATTCCTTTTGAATAGTGATGTAAACAAGAAAGGAAACAGATTTCCTATATCATAAAACGAAATGAGGGTTTAAGTTTATTATTATATTGTGACATCTACAAGCATAATGATGCTTGTTTGGGAACTTCGTTCCCACAATGGAGCACGCAAGTCGAGACAAAACAATTTTGAAATCCGTAAAAACCATCTAGAAATTTATAAACTCCTTTCTCCCTACGGAGTTCACAAACACACACAATATATAGGTCCTGGCTCTCTCTTTTATTTCCTTTCTTCTATCTTTGAACTACAATATTATAACAGGTAAAAAAACTATAATATTATAAAATATTGCAAGAGAGGTATATATTGACTAAAATGTAAAATATTGAGTGCTCATTTGTGCGTGTATGTAAACAAACATATAATAGAGATGGGGCAGGTTACCAATTTTTCCGAGTCATTAATTATTTATAGGTTTGAGGATTTTTAATTAGACAGTTTGAAATAATGTTTGAAGGACCAGTTTGAACAAGAGAGCCCACTCTTCCCTCATCCTCTTTTATTCTTTATAATGTTTGATGTCAAAAAGTCAAAAAAATTGGTAAGAGTTAAATTAATTATTTTGGTGCTTATTAATTCTATTTTAATAATAACTTTATGTCTTGTTTTTTATTTTTGATTTTAGGGCCTTTTAAAATAATAATTCTAGACAAAAAATATTTTTTTCTAAATACATATATTCTCTTATTATATGTAATTCTATTCAATGTATTATCAGACATTAAATATAGGCATATATTTTAACCAATATTCAAATCTTAGTTATTCACATGTGATAGATTAATGCCTTTCGTTAGTCTTAACCTCCATCCGCGTCAAAAAATATATTTAGTTAATTTTTTTGGTAAACCGAGGGTATCCACCGTTTGAAGCAGTGACTAATCCCTTCGCTGATTGCGGGGCACCTCGATGGGTGGAACAGCTGACCCTGGTTATTAAGGAGCTGTCTGCCCAAGGCAGGATTCGAACCATAACCTTGGTTAAGTTTGGATCAGCCCCACACTACTGAACCAACCCCAGGATTTATTTAGTTAATTTTTAAGAATGGTGAGGCTCAAATTTCGTAATAGGGCTTTTCTCAAGGCCCAAATAGGCCCATATAAGCTGAATATGTTCCGCTGAAAGTTTTATATATATATTATTTTTTGTTTTGCTTTCCCTAGCTAAGCCGCAAATGAGGTTGTTGGATTAAAAAAAGTTACAAAAAGCCCTGTTGGCAAAAAAAGTTACAAAAAGCCCATATGGAGCAATGCTTTATAATTTACAAAAAGCCCATATGTGATTATTAGTATTTTTAGTTGAATTGAGCAAAATTGCTCCACTTTAAAACTTTTTGGACAGTTCCAAGATATATTTATTCTTTTGATGTAGCCTTTCGACTCATATTTAAAGAGACACAAAAAAATCATAATAAATAAAAGATTAGCACACAAGTTAATTATTTACTTTTAGACAAAACAATTAGTTTTCTATCACAATTTGAATCATGTGGCTCATAAGTGCAAAACTCAGTTTCATGTAAAAGCATGGGACCCATAGATGCCCAGAAACTCTTTTACCAATATAATTACCAAGAAATTAGAGGATAAGGATAGAGGTAAAACAACTCCAAAATATTTTCAGGAATATTCTACAAAAACCTAAATAAAAAACAAATTAATTTAGCTCAACAAAAAATTTTCAGAATTAATTCAATAATTAAATGACGTATCACAAATATCATATAGTGCATTGAATTAGAGAGAGAGAAAATAAAGAACTTTTATTCATTATGTCAATAGTCTATTATACATATGTAATGCCTTTATTTATAGGCATGAATTTATAATATCAGTGTAAATCAATACAATGATTATATTAGATAATAAGACGATGTAAAAGATAATTGGAAATATGGAGGTTTACATAAAAACATTTATAACAGATATTTATTTATAATTAAATTATAATATTTTCAAAATATTATATATAATCATTGATTAAATAATTTAAGATAATAGACATGAAGAATATTATGTTACTGAAAAAACATTTATGCATTTATTTTTCTCACTAAAAACAGGTGGGCCAGCTATGCGGAAATTATGCGCCTTACACGGATGATCGTATTTCACTATTTCCGCTTACGTGTCAGAATAGTGTACGTTCAATTTTTTTTTTTGGGGGGCAACGGATACTCTCAAATCTCAATCGGCGTGTGGTGTGTGTCCAGTCACATCGATTTGGTATAACTATTCATTTCTGTCACAGCCATGGATGCCACGTGTCCGAATCACGTGCTTATCTCTATTTTTTTTTTTCTAAAGAGGTTATCACCTGTTTGGCACGGCGTTTACTCATTCAATAGTTTATTTAGAAAAACAAGTTAATCTCTGATATATTTATCTCGATTTACGTAAAAATATTTTTATACTATATTCTCAAACGGGCCATTACTTATTGCCTCCATCATAAATATATAAAAGTTACACTTGAGGGAAAATCCCCAGTTAGATAAATTAATTTGAGAACTGTATTTTTATAATGTGAAAAGTTAGTTGTATGAACATATTATTTTCAATAGATAATATGCGTGTTTAGAAATCCGTTGGGAGAAATAAATTTATTCAAGAAGAATTTACGAATTTTAAAATTATTTTTACAGAATTCAAATTTTTTAATGAATTTCAAATAATTTTATCTTAATTTATATATACACCTAAAAAAAAGTTCCTCTATGAGAAAGATGGGGAGAAAAGCCCAGATTTTTTTTTGACTAGTAACGTTATCCAAAAGAGCCGGCTTTCACGCTTCCCGAGCACGTCAAAACTGTGGGTCCCACAATAGCCGTTGGATCACAGGGAACCTGTCGGCAACTCATGGTTCTGCCACGTACATATACTCTCAATGCAGCAAAGTGAACAAACTCTAAGCCTAGTTTGGTAGTGTGAAAATGGAAGGGTGAAAATGAAATTAGAATTGAATTTTATGATGTTGGCATATTTAATATGATAAATTTACAATTTCACGTGAAATTCAATTCCACCTAAATACCCAATTTGAATTATATACCCAAACTTATGGAATTCATTTGGGTTCCATGAAATCCAATTTTTTTGACCAAAATATCATTCTTTATGCAAAATAGTCTTTTTTTTACATTTAAAAAAAATCAAACTTCAAAAAAAAATATTTGGTTTCATCTGCATTTTCATGACATACCAAACATACTTTTAAACTCCATTTCCATTTCCATTTCAATATCCATTTCCATATCCATCAAAATGAATTCTGTGTACCAAACGAACCCTAAATGATTTATAATTATATTTGACATTTTTTTTACCCGAATTATAGTTGACAGTATAAATATGATTTACTGGCAAAAAAAAGGTATAAATATGATTTATTTCTCTGCTTGACACTACGGTCCTGTTCTACTTATGACTCGCTATAAAAAATATTAACTTTACGATAACAATTTAAATAAAGGGAAATTTACTGTACAGTCCCACATAAGGGACTTATTTATCAAATGGTCCCAAGTTTTAAAATATTTATCAAATGGTCCCAGAGGTGTTGTCAATACAACGCATGGTGTTGTCAATGCAGAGCATGGTGTTGTCACGTGACAACCCTTGACAACACCATGAGCTAAATTGACAACACCTCTGGGACCATTTGATAAATATTTTAAAACTTGGGACCATTTGATAAATAAGTCCTTTATGTGGGACTCAACAGTAAATTTCCCTTAAATAAAGGTCTGTCCGGCCAAAAAAAAAAGAATAGGTTTGTAAAAAGTTTAATGAAATATAATAAAAATTCACTCTTCATTGAATTGGACAAGAGGAATAAAAATAAAACGAAATCTGTGCTGAAAAAGGTAAAAAGGTGGCATCTTATGGAATTGTATAGCTATTATTTTATATTTATATATAATTACGAATGAGATGTAATAATTTTTTTTCCCAATATGCCATTATTTACATGGGAAGTGAGAGAGAACTGGCGGGGGTAATTAATGTACAGCATATATTTAATAGGATGATAAAAGAAAGATAATATTAAGGGTTCAGGAAAAAATGGTACCTCTTATATATAAAATCACCACCTTCCTAGAGGATACACACATGGTGCTTGAGGAAGTACTATATAAATATATAGTGTATCCGCTTGAGAACACGGTAGAGAAGTATTTTTATGCAAGTCGAGGTATATATGTGGAGGAGATTATCTCGTTTTACAGAAAAACACTGTTGAATGTGTTTATGAGGAGTAAATAAGCTTTTCCAAACAAACACAGTATATGATGAAAGTTACTTCATTTTGTGCTTGTTTGGGAACTTCATTCTCCCAACGGTGCATGCAACCGAGACAAAACCATTTCAAAATTAGTAAAAACCATCTCGAAATACATAAATACCATCTTGAAATTCGTAAAACCATCTAGAAATCCGTAAATTCTTTACTCTCAACGGAGTTCCCAAACATACAATCTCTTTCCAAATAATTGTTTAGTAGCACCTATGTTCTATCAATCTATCATCTAAATAGCAGGTTTTTTTTTTAGTTATCAAGATTGATTTCAACCGTTTTAAATTTGAGACTAACTTTTTTAGGCTATGGTTTAAAGGTTTTTGTAACTTCCAACGAGTGCGCTTCTTTTCCACGATTCAAACTTGTATTCTCTCCTTTATGGGATGAGGTCACTTGCTAACTCAACCAATAACTTATTGGATAAAGGTAAGGCTTTTGGCTGAGTAATTCATGTAATTTTATACTGTGCTCATTTTATGTCTTGAAAATTTTATTCGATTATTGTCATACATATTGATACCTATGACTTTGTAATATCTAATTAATCTTTTTCATTTTTTAGAAAGGATAAGATGCAACCAACTCTTTCTCTCTCTCTCTCTCACTCACTCACACCCTCGCTCTACTGGTTGTTCACTTTAATTGTTCAAAGCTGTTTACTTGTTAATCAATGTTGCCCAACTTGTTAATGGTGACTACTGGATTTATCGATCCCGGATGATAATTAGAGGTATTTCAACTAACTCAAGTTACAAAGTTTTATTTTGACTGTCATTAAGAGTCAAAACTCGAATCTTTAAGAAAAATCTGTTCTCAGAATAAATCCCGAGTTGTATCAGTAAAAGCCAAGATACAGGAAACCGGACCGGTGACTAAACCGAACAAGGTAATGGGTTAAGGGTTAATGGGTCAGACCAGAGTCAAACCGGGGGTTAGATAGGTGAGGAATAAAAAATAAAAAAATAAATCTTATTACATATTGACACAATGAAACTATCTAAAATTGAAAATTCCAAAAACTAAGCAATAAATTCTATCATTAATAAAGTAACAATTACTAAAATAATCATATACTTGTAAGCTATATATTCTCCGACATTATTTATAATTTTGAAATACCCATTCTAACAAAATATCAAAATATATATGATGAGGGGTTCTGTTTTTTATTTTTTAACCTTTAAATTTGAAATTTTAAAATAATTCATCATTTTTAAAACTAATTAAAAAGAAGATGAGTATATGCTAACGCAACGGTGGGTCCATGTGAGAAGAAATTCTGTTTTTTATTTTTAAAATTTCAAATTAACAAATTATTATTTTATTTTTTAAAGAAAAATTTAAAAAAAAAGAAAAGAAAAAAGCCAAATCGGTCAACCCACTGACCCGCCCGGTTCGGCCGGGTTAATCCCGGTTCACCCCGGGCCAGACCGGGTTGACCATTTTGAACCCAAACCAGAGTCGAACATCTAACCGGACCGGACTGGAGGCCGGTTTGTCGGTTTCCGGTCCGAACCGGCCGGTCCGGTTCGGTTTGGTTTCATGAACAATGGTAAAAGCTATGACTGCCCTTCATAGTATGGGACGATGACTCATACAACACTAATGGCGATGATGTTTTCTCAGCCTCTTAAGCCAGCAACTCCTCTGCCATTTAACGATAGCAATCGTGAATGGCGACGATGTGCTCTCAAGGTGACAGCGATGACAGCTCCTCACAACAACGATGACAGCTCCTCACAACAACGATGATGGATGTTTAGAGTTAGCGACTACTCTTCAGGAGATTGATGGCGAGTTGGCAATTTGCCTCTCTTCAGTTATTTTTTTGAAAATGAGATTACATATGACAAAAAGGCTCCATTTAGCACTCTGTTTCATTAAGGGCACAACAGTTATTGTACAAGCCAAATATTTCAATGAGTTCCAAAAGGAACTTATGAGTAATAGTGCCAAATTCGAGGGACTTTTTTTTTTTAATTTTATATTTGTTACCTTCCATAGGACCCAGCTACGATTTTAATTCCTCCATCATAAGAGACTCTCAATTGGAAGCTTTAACATGTTGGTTCTTAGACAAAGGGACATGAATGCACTCAAAATGGAATCCACTAAACTGAGTAGCATCTTCCCCGAACTTTCTTGTTGAAAGCAATTTTATTCGAGGCACATCTAACTGTTAAATGAGAATATCTTTTTTTAGCGGTGAATTATTGAACCATGGAGCACCACGTTGCATGGGATTAACTCCCTCCGGATTGGTGGAGATTGGATTTTAAAGGCTCAACAGAATATCTTACATATCAACCAAACATATTATTTAAAAAAAAATTAATTGGGAAATTAAATTTAAATTTAAAGAACCTCATGACTTTATTTTTTTTAAATCACATTCTGCAATTAATTTTTTTGAAAGGATTTGTCCCCATTCTTTTTTTCATTTTTAAGGGTACTTTATCTTTTCTAATGCCACATTATACAATTAATTTTTTAAAATGTTTTTGTCCCATATTTTTTTCACTTTTTTTCCTTAGGTCTTGACATTCGTTGGAATGTTTCCTCCCTCGGAAGCTATCAATAGGCTTGTTTGATTAGCCCATTTGAGCAATCAAAATCCATTCCTAAACTTATTGAAACAAATTTCCTCTCACATATTTACCTCAGAATCTATGTCGTTCTCCCAACGGGTTATCCAAACAAGTCCAATCTTATTTGGAATAAAGTCGTAAACATATATTTATCAAATTTAATTTTCATCCACGCAACCGTGAACGTTAAATTTAACTGTTCAATTATTGGTTCGATCATAATGCCCCTAATTAATTTAAATATTTAAATTTATCAAAATATTTAAACGACTAAAAAAAATAATCCAAATACTTATACTTTAAAAGGTTTTAAATGGAAATCAACCGTAAGCAGGTATCTATGTCATATCATTATCCAGAATAAATTCATTGGCGTTACTCAGACACGTGGCCTTAATATCTTATTTTTAAAAATGTACACTGAAAATAAAATATATCAAACGGATAAGGCACTTCAATCCCAATCATTCTGATGATATTTTGAACACCACTGGATTTTAATTTTTTTATTAGATTTTATTTATAGGTTTGGTGTAAAAAAACAGTCAACTGCTAAAAATGAATCCAATCCCTCTTTGACAACACTTCTAAAGAGTCAAAAAATCTGTACAATTGTCTTTTTCTGTAAAACGAAATAATATCGTTTACATATTTACTTTACTTACTTAAAAACACTTTTCTACCGCGTTTCTAAATGGGCCCATGCTGAACAGTTTTTTTTAAGAAAAAGCACATAAATATTTTTATACCTTAACCATATTTTTAATTTTTTTTGTTTAAATGAGAAGTGGAATACAAGATAATGTTATTTTATTTGGATTGATGGTAAAAACTATTTTATTAACGTAATTTATGGTTTACAAAGTAAATATGTAAGATGAGTTTTATTTTAATTTACGTAATCGCATTAATCAAACACAATTCTAATACAATCAATTCAAATCTCATAAACAAGATCAGAAATGCACAGAGGATATTGCTATATTTCTTTTTTTTTTTTTCAAAACATTGTTATAATTATAATTATAATTATAATTCATTCAAAGCAAAAACATTGTACAAATCCTCCATTAATAGCCACGAGTTTCTGTCATATGCAACGACCATTCCGTTAACCTAACTACCAGTGAGGGTCGTGTGGTTGAAACCAAAATAATTAAAAACATTTAAGGGAAAAAAAGGATTATGAGAATTGTAAAATCCCAAATAATTTTTTTTACCTTATTAGCAACTATTGATAAATAATTTAAAATTTATTTACGATAAATACCTGATTCGTAGTTTTACATTTTTTAATATCTTTATTTTTTTGTCATTTTCTGAGACATTAATTGTCAAATTCTATTTAATGCAAAGCCAATTGAGGGGGAACAAGTTTTAAGATTTTTAAACAATGAGCCATGGCAATTATTTTCCAAGGACCATCTCTCAACAACCTATCATAATCATCCTCAACGGTTTAAAAAAACCTTTTTATTTAAGAAAAATGCATTGAAGATTTTAGAGAAAATTAATTGTTTGGTTTTTGAATTTTTGACTCAATTCCTATAGTTTAATTCATTACAACTCAGTCCTTAAATTTTTGTTTCACCTTTAACTCAATCCCTAATATTAGGCCCGTCTCGGAACGCGGTGGAGGAGTGTTTTTTACTATTTATAAGGTAAATAAGTGAAGGAGATTATTTTATTTTACGGAAAAACACTGTTAAACACATATTTAACTTTTCTAAACGTGGTTTCAAATATCATCATTAATGTATATGTTCGGGAATCCGTTGGGAGAAAGAAGTGGAGTTTACGTATTCTGAGACGATTTTACGGATTTCGAGATGGTTTTACATATTTTAACATGTTTTTTACGGATTTCAATATACTTTTTATGTATTTCAATATGATTTTTGTCTTGACTTACGCGCCCGCGAGAAAAAATGGATTCCTAAACATGAACAACATTGGTTTATTTGTGACAACTTTTGAAAAAGCTAAATGCACGTTCAATAATATTTTTTCTCATGCACAACAATGTTTATTTGTGACAACATATTTACCTCAACTTATGTAAAAATATTTTGGTGTTCCCTCAGTTTTTTTTACCAACTCAGTCCCTAATATTGATATCATTTACGTGGCACTTATGTATCCACACGCACACAGCAAACGGGTGAGCGAGCGAGTTGAAGATCGAAGACCCACCACCACATGTCATGTTCCATCAATTTCTTACCATTATTATTTTTCTTTATTTTTCTTAATCAAGACAATCTATCGTCGACATCACATAAAACGCTTCATGTCGGCATCACCACGAGGCATAAAATCAAAATCGCTACCATTTTGTGTTTATTACGTGTTTGTTTGATCTGTTAGAAGAAATGAGTTTACAGATTTTGAGATGATTTTACGGATTTTAAAATCTTTTTATGAATTTCAAAATGCTTTTTATGGTTTTCATGATTTTTTATGGACTTAGAGATACCTTTTTGTTTTGGTTTGCATGCACCGTTAGGATAAAGATTTGCCAAACATGCACTATATTGTGCTTGTTTGGGAACAACGTTTCCCAAACGATACACGCAAGTTAAGATAAAACCATCTTAAAATCTGTAAAAGCTATTTTAAAATCTGTAAAACCATCTCGAAATCCATAAAATCACCTCGGAAGCTGTGAACTCCTTTCTTCCAACGGATTCTCAAACACACACATTAAACGCTTATTCAGTTTGCACGTTCAAATCACGCTGCATGTAAGTTGAAGTAAAATTCCTCTCACATATTTACTTTGGAGTCTATAAAATTACATTTCCGACGGATTCTCAATCGCACACTAAACCAGTGTATTGGCACGTTTCGATTAAATGATTTCTTTAAAAATTGTTAGGAGAATGATTTGACATAATTCGAAGTAAGTATATAGAGGAGTTTTATTTTAATTTACGTGAACGCCACTCCAAAGGGAATTACCAAATACACACTAAAAGTTTTTGTATAAATTTAAACAACGCTACTTTGGGTTTAAAAATGGGTAAATAAAAAAAAGACATTCGAAAATGCAAAATTTTAAATCAAGAATCAAGTTTAAAATAAATTGTAAATTGCTTATCCATAGTTGTTATCACCTTATCAAAAACTATTAAAAATGATTTAGGATTTCGCAATTTTCAAAACGTTTTTTTATCATTTTTCCTTTAAAAATACTCTAGGGCAGGGCGTGAGATTTATATATGAATATTTCATTTATTTATAATTCAGGATTTTTATTTAAATACCACTCAAATTTTTTTTATAGGTATATATATCTTCATCACACTATAAATTACTAACTCATTTTATCAAACACATATAAGTAGTGATACATAAATATGTTATAGGACCATAAACTTTGTCTTCGTTAATCTGCTCATGAAACATAAATTAAGTGGCTATTTAAATTGACAATGATTCAATAATAAATGTTTTATCTTGACTCATATAAATAATATATTGGGTTTATTTGAGAATATAACGGAGAAGTGATTCGACATAAATCGAGGTAAATATATGAAGGAGATTATCTCATTTTTGTGAAAAACACTGTTGTATAGATTTTTGAAGCTCCCAAACATATTGTTAAACATGGCCATTAGTGGAATGATATCCCAATGGAACCATCAACCCGTTTGGAGAATACGTGGAAAAATATTTTTACGATTTATAAAGTAAATACAGGAAATGATCGTATCAATTTACGAAAATACGGTTGAATTCCTGCCAAACACTTTTGGATGAACTACAAAACCGCGTCTACGCGCAAAACTACTGCAATTCACGTTCCCTGTAACGTTTACAAACAAATCCGCGACCTAAGCTACCCCACACTGCCACACACCACCCTTCACTCTCACTCTTTAATACTCCCCATCCACCTCCACCATTATCATCTCTCTCTCTCTCTTAACGGTTTACTTTTTCTACTTCTGTTACTATCCCTCTCTTTACTCCCTCCCTATCACTGTTTTAATTTAAGCGCTGTCCTCTGATTTGGCTTTCTGAAACCGAAACGACTTGAGTTGGGAGGCGCTGTGTGTGGATTTAGAGTTTTGGTTGTGGTGGCTAGAGGGGGGCCGACATGGATTTCTCGTCGTTCTTGACTTCACTTGCTACGTCGTTCATCATCTTCGTCGTTTTGATGCTCATCTTCGCTTGGCTCTCGGCGAAGCCTGGCAATAATGTCGTTTACTACCCAAATCGGATCCTGAAGGGTATGGACCCGTTCGAAGGAAGCTCTAAGACCCGGAATCCTTTCTCCTGGATCAAAGAGGCCTTATCGTCGTCGGAGCAGGACGTTATCGCCATGTCTGGTGTTGATACTGCCGTTTATTTCGTCTTTCTCAGCACCGGTTCGTCGTTTGCTTGCTCTTTTAATTTCATCTATTTGTTGTTGTTGTTGTTTAATTTAAATTTATGATGGTGAATTCTTTGCTCTGATAGTTCGATTTTTTAGGAATTATAGAGAACAATTAGAAAAATAGTATTCAAAAAGCATATCCTTTTTAACAAAGTAGAAAAGGAAAGTGGGTGTGAAAAATTATTAATTTTGTTTCATTTCGACAAATCATTTTTATTAATTAAGAAAAAAATCTAAGTAGAGGCCATGTAGTCTCTGTTGAAAACTAATTTAGTCTAAAGTGGCAAGTAAACGCCAATTGCTAATTTTTTTTAATTGGTGTCTCTAAAATGAGTTTGACATGTTTACTCCCAAATCCTTTAATCAAAGAGAGACAGTTTCAACAATATCTCTAATTTTTTATGTTGTTGATAATTAATTAAGCTTAATCGAATGGTGTTAAAAGCCGGTCCGGTCCGTTCCGGTCCTAATTGGGTTTTGATTATATTATTATCTTTTAAATTGTAAAATATTCATTCAAGTACCTTAATACAAAAAAATAATGAAAGGCAGAATGTCCAATGGCTTCTTCCTTTTTTCTTCTCTCTTCCCGTTTTTGGATTTCTACTTATTTTTATTGCTGCTTGATGAAATTTCTTAAATAATGTAATCATTATGAAATTTATAAATATTTTATTTTAATTACCATTGCTTTGACCAAAATAAGAGACTAGGGAACCTTAAAATTATACTTTTACTGGTCACATGACTATACGATCATTATCAACATTAATGTAAGTCTGTTCCTGAAATTCCTCATCCTTCCTCACTATCCAACCAGATGAAGCCAAATCTAACATAATGTAGCTGAAATGGCCAACGTATCTGTAAAAGCTGTAGGAAGCCACTTTGTTTATAAGCCTTGAACAGTGTGGTTCATCTCTGAGTTATATGCAAATGTCTAGGACCCACTCTAGTTTCATATATATATATATATATATATTAACTCTGGCCCTTAATATAATACCAATTGACTTTTTTGAGAAGATTAAAAGGTTAAATGAATTAATTATAACATATAGTTTTTAAAGGTTATGTGTGTTATTAGATTATATATCAATTCACGAGTTAGACAAATTAGTTTGAAGAAAAATGATAAGTATATCAGTTTATTTGGCTTTCTTAGCATCTTTAAAAAAGTCAATTGTATTTTATATTAAGGATCGAAGCTGGTGTGTGTATATATATTGTCTTAGATTCTTTGTGATTAGTGAATCAAGTTAGTGTGTTTGGAGTGGTTAATGTTTTTTTTTGTTAATGTTGCAGTTTTGGGTATACTAGTTTTGTCTGGTCTTATACTGCTACCTGTTCTGCTGCCTGTTGCTGCTACTGATAAGGCAGTGACGGTAAATGCACATGCAACCACAAGCAATGGCACTTTCAATCAGCTGGACAAGTTATCAATGGGCAATATCACAGTAAGATCTTGTCCTCTACAGCAGTATTATGCATTGAGTTGTCAATGATTTTTCAGATTTTACTTACTACTCTCTTCAATTCTAAATATAGAAGCTAGTTAGGGGGTTTACTTTGATATGAAATGTAAGACCTTAATCCACTTTGTACCAAATTTATATTTCCACTCCAAACTATTCCTATTGATTGCATATACTAAGAGGGTTTACATCAATGTGTAATTCAAATGTAAACGATTAAATAGGGTATTTAAGTAAACTTATATATTTTGTTACATATAACTAAATTAATGTCATTGATATCTTGAAACGAGTTATTTAGCTCTTACATTAAGGAAAGAAGGGATTATATCTCAAGCCCTATATGTTGAATGGAGCCTTAGTCTGGAAGTTGCATTCTTCACAGCTTTTTGAATAATGTGTCTTAAAGTAGAGTTTTTATTTATATATTGACATTGATATAGATTATTCTAGGTCAAATATGCTTTTTCCAAACATATTTATAAGTTTAGGAGTAT
>JANTPZ010078776.1:489-14859 GCA_025593235.1 Vachellia pachyceras | reverse complement strand
TTCCGCTGCCCTGAAGTACTATTCCAGCCGTCCATGATCGGGATGGAAGCTGCTGGCATACACGAAACAACATATAACTCAATCATGAAGTGCGATGTTGATATCAGGAAGGATCTCTACGGTAACATTGTCTTGAGTGGTGGTTCCACAATGTTCCCTGGCATCGCTGATAGAATGAGCAAGGAGATTACAGCACTGGCACCCAGTAGCATGAAAATTAAAGTGGTGGCTCCACCAGAGAGGAAGTACAGTGTCTGGATTGGAGGTTCCATTTTGGCATCTCTCAGCACATTCCAACAGGTAGAGTGTGTGATTTTAAGTGCATTAACTGTTGATACAGCATGAAAATCTTTTTCAAGAATTTGATCTAAATGAAAACGGGAAATAAAGTGAGATGAAATAGCAAGCATGATAGTCAGATCAAGGAAGGAAAAAATTACACTTTTAGTATGCAATACGGATTCTTTTATTCCATGGGAGATGGGTTTGACAGGATGTGGAACTTCTTTAAGTCAACTATAACAGTTGAACATGTCGATGCCTTTTTACACATTTCATCGTTCCTCTCATCACAAAATTAAGTATTTGTTCTGATACATTTTTTTTTTTAAATTCTTGAGCGCAGATGTGGATTGCCAAGGCAGAGTATGATGAATCTGGTCCCTCAATCGTTCACAGGAAATGCTTCTAATTATGGAAAGCAAGAGATGGATCAGAAAATTGCTGCATATATTTCATCCTACAGAATTATCGTCGGTGCTTGGGAACTTTCATTTCCTATTCTTTACCATTTTTTTTCATCGTGTTTCTTTTGCGTTTTCTTTCCGTTATATGTTGGGACAAGAGAATGAAGGCAAACAATTCTTTTTCCTCATTATTCTGTTGAAGTAGATTTGTGAATTATTACTGATTTGGTTTGGTTGAACCAACTACTCTTTGCTTAAGTTATTCTGGTTATCAGGATTCTCGGAAAAATGATCTGAGATTGTCCGAAACAGAGAGTTGCGCTTCCTCTGCCCTTCTAAGACCACAGCAATATATTATACTAGCTGAGTATCGAATCAATAATCAAATAGATTTTGGTCCACGTGCCGTATGAAGCTCGAGCTGGCTGGAACTGCGCTGACGATGACTGCGTTTGAACATTTCAGTTATTTGATTTTGGATAATTAAATATTTTGCTAAGATAAATATTCATGCAATCTAGTTCTAAAAGACAAATGCCCACTTCAGTACTAGAATTTGTTAAAGAATTTGTTGTTGCCCTAAATATAAAATTTTAAGTCATTTCAATTCTTAATATAAGATTGATTTTGTAATTGAATTTTTTTATTAAAGTGAATCTTATATTAAAATTTGAGAACGTCTAAAAATTCAATTTTGTTTATAAAATAATCAGTTTAACTAATTATTTAAATATTTAAATATGAGTTATCTAACATTTTATATTAAATATTAGAGAAATAATGCTGATTGAACCCAAGATGCCACAACAGACAAGCCTTGCAAGGGCACGATGAGATGACATAATGATTGGAAACCAGTAATAATAAGCTAGACATTCAACGTAGAATAGTCCATGGAGAATTACTTCAAACAAGAATTTATAAAAATGATTTGAGAATAGATTATGAAAAATAACTTCTGAAAAATTAAAAAGATGGTTTATTAAAAATCATGGTTTTCTTGACAGATAGATTGTGAAGGAAAAAATAGTGTTTGAATGATTTAAAAAAAAGATCATACCTTTAAAGGTTAAAAACTATTCAAAATCTTGATGGAGTATTACCTACTTTACTTTTAAAATCATAGTTCAAGTTAGAATCATAATTTCAAAAGTGTTAACAACAAACACTTTAAGATAAAGGCTTGAATAAGGTAATTGGGTCCGTTTGGTAACGCGGTGGAGAAGTACTTATAAGTACTTTTACACAAGTAGAGGCAAATACGTGGAGGAGATTGTCTCGTATTGCGAAAAACACTATTGAACGTGATTATGGGTCCGTTTGGTAAAGCGGTGGAGAAGTACTTATGGGCTTATTCACACAAGCCGAGGCAAATATGTAGAGGAGATTGTCTCGTTTTACTGAAAAACAGTGTTAAATGTACTTATGGGTACAAGCTAAACATTCTCAAATAAGTACTATAAGTGCTTATAAGCACTTTTGGCGATAAGTAACCCCTGAAAGGACCAAAGATAACTTGATAAGCATATAAAATTTGGTGAAATTCAATGATTGGTTGCTGCTGCCGCCACCTCATAAAAATAACGCAAAATTAAAGCAAAACACCTGTAGAAAATATTATTTATAGATAAAGATCATAAAATTCTAATTACTTAGGAGAACCGAAAGTTAAAATGCAGTTTTAAAAGTATTAAATTGTCCATATTCAAATTCCTACACTCTTTACTAACTTTTTTTGAGTGAAAAAATAAAACTAAAACTAAACAGCTAATTATATTTCTTAATTTTTTATTTTTTAACCAAATACAGATTTGTATAATGTAATTCCTAATATGGATAATTATACATTTATCTAATTAAATTTTTTCTTGATTTATATTACGAACACTATTTAGATTTTTTTTTATTTCTTAACGTTACATTATTTTTAAAAAATCACATACATTCCTTCTAAAATAAAAATAAATTATACAATTTTTTAAAACAGTCTAAATTTTATCTTGTTCAAAAACAGAATACACGAATTTTTCAACATATATAATAAGTTATGAAGGATCTCCATTTTTATTTAAAACATATAACTTTACTTTTAATTAAAATATCTATGCAAGTTTTATAAATTGAGGAAAATTTTGTTTAATGTGATATTTAAAAATTCATATTGTTTTAAAATAGAAAGTGGGAGGGAAGGTAGGAGGTTGAGGAGGGATAATTTAATATTTTAATATTTGTATTTTAAATTTTGATCATTTTAAATAAATACGATTTTTTCACTAAATATTATTTTCCCTATATCTTTCAATCCTAACTCTCCCCGAAAATAATGTCAACTACGGAGGATCAAAACTAGAAGAAGCACACAAATTATGTTTAGCTGCTGACCAATGAAATGCACCAATGTGACTCAGCAAGCACGCGAGACAGTGTTGGGATTGGAAGATCTCCACTTGCTACCAAAAAGCATGTTTCGTCTTGTTCACAATTCAGAAAGTGGGGCTGAAAAACGATACCACTTCAATGGTGACCATGCCAAAAGGCGCTAGAAAGTAAAGATGAAGCAACACTGGCTAGTTTCCACTATTTTATTAGTTTTGCATAGTTCTTGAGAGGGGACAAGAGATGCTCAACATAAACAATAAGATACCATAACAATGTTCAACTTTGACTTAGCATAGAAATGTTGGAGCTTCCCTTTAGTGGCAACTTTAACCAGGTAGGGAAATCCAAGTTAAGTTGGTAGGCGATGGCTCAGGAGTGAACCTTGTAACGAGGCCGTTTGCCAGTAAGTTTTTCCCCTATTGCGTTACAAGAGTTTGGATCATAGGCCATTTATCCACGACTCACTCTATTGTTATCACTTGAATTACTCTTAAGGAGCCTCACTCCATGACAATTTTAAGATTTGATGGTCCAACCTTGTCGGCGAAGCCTCTAATGGATATCTCTGGTACCGTTACCTTCTTTCCATGCAACTCATGGTCTATGAAGATCACAACAACAGAGATGTCATCATGAAAAAACCTTCTGATCCCTTTCCCAACTTTCTGCATGTCTTCGAATCTCATTTCCCTCTTCCTCGCTGCCTCATTTAGGGCAGTCATTGCAAGTCTCCTAGCAATCCCCTAAATTTCAGGAACAACATATAAGACAAAAGCCAGAGTTTTTAAGACCTAAATGCCAGGGATGAGAGACCCAAAAAGAAACGACTAAAAAAGGAGAAAGAGCAAGTATCACTAGAAGCTTACAGTTCGTGGGTTGTTATAAACAATCTCAACAGCTTCCTGATTTGTCATGTGTTCCCAAAGGCCGTCAGATGCAAATATAAGAAATTCATCTTCTGGCTGTATAACTCTGGAACATATAGATGCTTCCGCTGAAAGCACAGGTCGCCGAATAGGATCTGGCAGATGGAACCGTGGGAAGGAAGAATCGAGAGAGAACTCTGGTCTCTTCAAATATGCATCACCTATAGATCTGGATACCTGGTAGCAGTTGCAGAGAAACCATAAAAAAGAAACTTTTATTTGGAGCAAGTAAAAGATAACTTGCATAAACTCAGGAGAAAAATGAATTAAACAAACTTCTATTAAAAGTTTTCCGAAACCTGAGAAAACTGAAGTCCCAAAGCTTAAACAGTTTGCACATCAGAAGAGTACAGTTTGAGTCCTTACACGGGCCAAAATATAAACATAGTTGTGCGATAAAATATACAAATAATTAAACCCCAAGACTGAGCATTGAAAACGTGCACTAGACAGAAGTTTCGTTTCCACAGACAAAGGACATAAATGTCACATTTCATCCATCTATCAAATGTTTATATTGATTGGTATGCATTACCACAAAATCAGACAAAAAAGATTCTACTAGAATCTAAGGGAGACCCAAGACAAAATAATTGTGTTCTGATTGCACTTTAAAATAATGAAAGAAAGTAAATGATTAGAATTAAGAAGCTCAATAAAGAATCCACCTAGTTTCTGAAGAAATTTTTCTGGACATTTTGTTGTTTTGAGTCCTTGTTCCGCGATTATAACAGTATGACAGCATGTGAATATAAGAAAAAAAATCAAACTACCGAGTTCATTTCAAGACAAGGGATGCAATTTGAAAGAGCGTTACTTGTTACTAATAATAATCAAACTCACCAACGTTAGATAAAAACACAAGCAAACAGACAAGGTCAACAATTTACAGATTGTTTCTGAAGAGGGAAACCTGAATGATGCCTTTAATACGCCATGTTTCCGTGCTTCATAACTACAATTTGTGAGTCTTCTGGATGCAAAGCCTTGAGTTCCCGTCTAACCTCCTCTCTGCTAGCATTGTGCTCTCTGGTCAACTGCTCAGCAACTATCTCGTTAGGTCCATGCAGAGAGCCAATTACAGCACGGGAATCTCCAAGATTCGCCACATATAATGTCCCTTTCCAAATAACTCCCACCAGACAACAAGAACCCGAAGCTGCCATCAATGGATTTATACCAAATGTTCTTTGAACAAGATTCAGAAATCCATCTTCAGTAGCAGAAATAGCATCCCTGAGTATACCTTCGGATACCGTAACATTTTCCTGAGCAATCCCTGTAACCAGATCCACCACAAAACTTCCATAACTACTTAAAGCACTTCCAAGGGCATGCCAGAGGTATAACAAAGGTAAAACATGCTAAGTTCATAAGAACCAATAATACATGCATTCATTGACAAACAGTAACAAATTATATATGCTAAGTCACACAAGTATGTTGATATATTGTCAATTCAGATCCAAAAATAAAAACAATAAAAAACTGAAATTCATAAACCATGTCAACGAGAATTACTGGTGGAACAAACTATTTTCAGCATAATGTTTATTAAGCCAGGCAATCTTCGGAGATCCTCAATGGAATACTCACTTTCCGATAAAACTCAATGACATTCCAATTCCAAGTGATCAATATGGAAGGAAGCCATCAATCCCGCGGCGAATATCTAGAAGAATGGACATTACAAAACCAGAAAAAATGGCAAGTGATGATGACCAATTTAAAAGGGGGGAACAAGTTGAAATCTTGTTAAATCTAAATTGAGGATTAATTACTTGATAACTGATGGACAATGGTTCTAGAAAAATATCTCCTCATCCTTTCAGCCTGTAACTACATTCAATGACTGTATAACTCCAGATTTTTTTTTGTTTCTCTTTCCTCCCTCTTTTCAAGAAATACCCTTCAAAAGAAAAGAGGGATGGGAATGAAGACGAGAGGATTGAGGAATGTTATCTGGCCTGATATTTTAGCTTCAGAAAGCAAACCAGAATCTTCAACACCGAATCCTGGAGGCCAGCTCCTTGCATTCTCAATAATGTGCAAAACCAACAGAGCAACAAGACAACAATACTAACTGGGGCCTAGACCATAAAGGCCAAAGGGCCAACGAAATAAAAAAAAAAAATTGAGCCCTATGGTTATAAAGGACACCGAAATCCAAAAAATATCAACATCGAAAGCACTGCACAACGACCCCTTCCAGAAGCAACGAAAAGCCGACTATAAATCAATGGAAAAGCACCCAAGCGAGTGCATGAGACTCACTCGTTAGATGTTGTAAGAGTTCATCGCAGACAAACCGGGATGCTTCGGGACCGCCATGGCCATCGTATATCCCAACGAACACGGCGTCTGGCCCCGTCACAACCTGGCTGTGATCCTCAATTACTTCATTAGCCTGGACGACAGCAAAAGAGAATTCGCCGCACGAGTGCTTCTCGAGGTCCTTGTACCAGAAGAGAGCGTCTTCAGACGAGGAAGAACCGTCGATATCATCCCTGTTCATACGGGCATACAGCCTTATTGGTCTCATACAGGTAGAAACCATCCTTGCCAGCCACGAAAACATCCCACATTTCCCTCTCTAACAAATCCCTAGACTATTCGCCAGCGATGATTAAAAGAAGAGGTCGAGGAGCCGACAGGACGAATTCCTGAATTCGAAAAATAGATCGTGATACCTTTGATGAGTGAATGAATATGGACGACGAGTGGCGAGAGAAGGAGGAGGAAATCCGAAAGAAATTGTAATTTCACAAAAGGAGAAACAAGAATTGTGCGTTATATGAATTGTGAAATGAATGAGAAAGTAACAAAATCTGGGGAGGTAGTACACAAGATGAGGAAGGAAAACAGATAATCTAAAATTGAAAATGATTGAGATTTGGAAGGAGAAGTTAGGATTTTGTAATGGGGAAAGGAGGGGTGATAGGGGAAGTTTTCTTTGGGAGGAATGAGATAATGGAAAAGAGAATGGTGAGTGGAGGGTTGGGCGGAGACGCGTAGAAGCGGTTTCTTAATGAAGGAGGCAAAGCAACGCACAGTTCCCAGAGAAGGTACTGATGATGGCGGAGTGGGGGTGGAAGTGGGGGGCGAGAGGAAAGTGAGGGAAACCTCTGTTGACTTTTAACGTGAAGACGATGCAGAGCGCATCAAGTTCCCCTTTTTTCTCTCCTCTTTCAATTACCATTTCATTTCCGTTTGGCCAAACAACAAAAGCGCTCCCATTTATCCATTTGTAATCAACCTCTTGTTCTGCAATCTTGGGTTTGACGTTCACCGGTGTTCAACCGGGTCGAATAATCCAAATCCTTCCCTTGCATGTAGTGGGGGCTGTGCATTGGTGGCTTCGGTTCAGTGCCAAATTAACCAGAACCAATGAACCGGGACTAGCCTAAGAGATTGTTTTATCTATTGGTTAAAAATAGTTTTTACAGATTTCGAGATAAAATCTAAATTTTGAAAAATAACTTTTTACAGATTTCAAGGTAAAACCTATATTTTGAAAAGTGATTTATGTTTAGAAAATTATTAGCTTTTACGGATTTCGAGGTAAAAAAGTGGGTGGAAAAGAGAAAAGTAGGAAGAGGAAAAGTAGGAAAGAGAAAATATGAGTTTCAAACTAAGGTTTTGTAACCAAAATAGCTTTTGGAAAAAAAATTTGTTTGGATAAAACCTCGATTTTGAGATAAAACATAGGTTCTAGAATTGGTTGCGAAACAAACCATAAAAAGTTAAGATCGAATCAGATTATTGAACTTTGCATCTTGACCTAACTGATATAACATGGTTTGGTTCATTGGCTCGGAGTTGGGCCTATTGGACCAGATTTTACGCTCTCTGGTTTGCTTTTTTTCCCAGCTACATCGGACCCAATAAAAAAAAGTGAATAAGTTTTTTTTGGTTGGTGGGATAAGGAGTAGCATACATGTCAATTGCTAAAGATATCCGGTTAATACCCATCATCCGTAAATTCAATTGGTAAAGGGATTGAGCTAGTACTCTCATCTAAAGTGGGAGGATTCGATCCTGGGAAGTGAGACTTTGTTGTGGCTCCAGTTATGGTGCTTGGGAAGGCATCACCACAATTCAGTGAAGCTAAGTTGACCTACATGTGTATTAAGAACTAAATGGCTTGTTTAACATGCTCCAGTGCTCACAGGGACAGGCCCCAGTGAATTATGAGTTAGGTGCTATGCCCTTCGATCGTGGGTGAACCCAACCCCTTTTCTAAAATTTTTATGCCAACAAAAAAGATATCCAGTTGATGTTGTTGTTGTAAAACATAAAATATATCACAAATCATGCTGTTTATAAACAATGAATAATGCTACCGCATTGCTAAATTTTAAGGCCCCACCTGAAGCTTAAAACCGTAGGGAGTGCATAAATATATAAATGCTTTGAACTGGAGTGTAGCATCTACTATCTAGCATGTGGTCCTTGCAGTTGCACCAGATTTGAAGTGAAGTATCCCACTATTATTGATAGCTTATAAATATGAAGTTTTATCGATAATTATGGATTAGATTTCATGTTCCGTGTTACATATTGATTTTCTTACATTCTATTACGTGTAGTAGTTAATGGCTTAAATAGTTACAGGGATTTTTTTGTTTGTAGATGTTGCTGACTCAGGTGGAATAGGATCGCACATGCATATAAAAGTTTATTTGGCTTTTACCTTCGTTTGCCGTCCAATGAATTCAAGTTGTAGAATGAAAATAAAAATGTGGGACGAAGGAAGGACGACATGATGACTGATGACTGACGAGGACGAAGACAATTTTCTATTATTGACCATGTACTGGGAGCGACTCAAGCTCTTGATTAAAGGGTTAAAATTATTTTTTAAAAAGATAAGTGGAATTTATTTTTAATATTTTTTTTTGAGAAGAATTCAAGTAAAAATTTGGTGGGTTCAAAAATTTTTGAATAAAACTCCATTCACTCACTTTACCAAATTTTTAACTTCAAATTTAAATTAACCGCTATATGTGTTTATTTAGATGTTATGTTTGATCACGTTGTACATAAATTAAGACAAAACTATTTCACATATTTATTTTATTTTACGTAAAATCACCCTTTCAACGAATTTAAAAAGCACAGCAAGATATTTGAAAAAACAGAACAAAGGAACAAAAAGCTAAAAAATTCAAACCACATATCACTCCTTAAAATCTCTTGCATAATTCTCCTGCTGCAGCTGCAGAATGAATTGAGAGGGCTGCAGCACGCTGTCAATCGTGGAACCACATGAATCGCCTCTTTGGGACAGCTTCATTGAAATCCCTTGAGCAAGTACATACAGATGCCAACCAGTTCCGTTCCAGAACAGCACTGGCCTCACGGCAAAACAACTCACGTTCATTAAGCATACTACTCTTTCCAAAATTTGCTCTGTCCCCAACGAGACGTCTCCGTAATGCACATTGAATTCATTTTCCATGAACAAGTGTTTATTTCCTTTTGTGATTGGCAACATCTACTGTGTGTTTGAGAATCTGTTAGGAGAGTAATTTTACTCAAGGTAAATATATTTTAAGAGATTTATTTCTACTTGTGTGCAATGTTTCAATGTGCTTCCTAAATAAGCACCCGTGCCCGTTTAGAAAACTGTTGCCAGAATAACTTCACACGATGTAAGTATATAGGAGGAATTTTTATCTAATCTCCAAATGAAGTTACCAAATGCAGTCAGTACTATATCTTCATACAGAAAGACCATGTGATGACAGTATGTGGAGACAACGTAGTTACCAGAAGTCGAGAACTTGTACTCATGCAATGATACTAACCATAGATGAGTGTATATTATGAAAGTATAATAAAAAAAATAATTTACATAAGACTATGAGCGTATCATGTAGCTCAAACGGTAGAGCGCTCGCTTTGCATGCGAGAGGTACGGGGTTCGATACCCCGCATCTCCATTATCGTCGCCGACCATATTTTTTCTTGATCTCTCTTCCCATAGTTATGTCATGCCAAACGTATGGATGGATGGCGACGCAATGCGTGCTTCTGAGTTTCCCCTTCCCCCTCCCTTCAAATTATTTTTTGCATTCCCATTATATATCATACCTCAAACTATCATTGTTTTTTTAATAATACTCTTATTCTAAATCTTTTTTTTTGCCAGCACTCTTATTCTAAATCTTAAATGTAGTTAAACATTAGAATAACGTGACACTAAATGAAGGATACAAATAAAAAAAATAATTATTTCTTTGATAAACTTGGGGCCAAATCCGGGTCATGCATTAACATCAGCCTCCTTTGAATGGTGATCTTTTTTTTCCCGTCAACTAGCAAGCAGCGATGAATGGAAAATAAGTTCGGTGTCGTCAGTCGTCGGGCCTCGGCAAATTCACAATGGTGAAATTGAAGACGGAGACGCCTTCTCCACCCGCGCTGCCATATTTACTTGCTTGTTACCTCTCCTTATAAAATACCTCCCGTCCTTCCTTCCACCATTCCCGTGCTTTCATTTCATACCCATTCCCACTTCCTAAAAATCCCCCCGCCCCGGGTCTCTGCCTAACATTTCCTTCAATGGCTGCTTACAAAGCCTCTGTCTTTTCCGTTTCTGCCCTCCCTTCATCTTGCAAACACTCTTCGCACTCTTCAGCTTCTCCTCCTTCGCTGCTATTCCTATCCCACACCAATCGGAAAGCTTTGGGAGGCACAAGGTTTGGCCGCATCTCTGTTTGCAGAGCAATGGTTCAGGAGGAAGTTCAGGGAGCTCCGGCGGCTTACGCCAAGGAAATGGAGAGGCTATCCGCCAAAGAATCGCTTCTTCTTGCTGTGAGTATTGACTTCTCCATTCCCTCCCTCCTTTGCTGTTCTGGGCTGTCTGGTTTGATCTGATATTTAGTTCTAATTACCTGGTTGACAATGAAAGGGGTAACTTCTTCTGGAAACAAGGAAAGCCCCGAATTTCGTTTTGCTGTATTTCCCACTATTTTCCTGTTTTAAATTTGAAATTTAGACAGGATTGTAAATGGGCATTGGCGTTTCCTCCCCTTTATTCGATTACCCATTTTATAGTTTTATCATCATGAAAGCGGACCCGTGAAGAATATTGGACGCAGGCCAACTCTGCTGAGGACTGTAAATTGCGCGCGCGCGCGCGCGCATATCCATTTAAACTTCGCGGAGGTTGTATGAATTTTCCTCTAATTTTCTTCTTCATGTTGAATAGACTCATTGTGAGTCACGACAAACCTTTCATTTAGTACTGGAGGTGCATATAGCTTCTTTGGTGACGTAGAACTGATCTGCTCAAGAGAACTGAGCAGAAGTTCTCCAATGGCAATTTTGTTCCTGGGTCTTTTTCTGTTAAACTAATCACCGGCTGAAATAGCTGAGGACAACAGATTCCGCCAGTGAAATGAATACTGACTACATATTCTAGGAATGAGTTCTATGTTGTGTTGCAAACCGTTATTCTTAGATCAGACATTGAAGAAATCCTTTTAGCTTAAAGATGCAGGGGGTTTTGAGGCCTTGATCACTGGAAAGACATCAGATATGCAAAAAATTGATGTGACTGAAAGAATAACTAGTCTTGAGCGGCTCAATCCAACGCCTCGCCCCACAACGTAAGGGACAAGAAGCATCTATCCATTCTTTTTGGTATGAGATGTTAATAACTTTCCCAATTACAGGTCACCCTTTTTAGAAGGACGATGGAACTTTGAGTGGTTCGGTTCAGGAAGTCCAGGATTGTTTGCTGCTAGATTTATATTTGAGTGAGTACTCTGACCACAGATTTGTGTTTAGTTTTTCTCCATTTTAAATTATCTGGTGGGGCTTGGGTCATGTTTTCTGATAATAAGGCCTTGAAACCTTTTAAAATCTTCTAGTAAGTTTTTATTAAACTTAATGTCAAATATCACTTCTCAGGTCGACTTTGTTTCTTTGCAGGAATTTCCCTACAAGTTTAGCTACTTTGTCAAAAATGGATGTCTTTATCAAGGATGGAAATGCAAGGATCACTGCAAACATGAGATTATTGAACTCGGTACTATTTTTTTAGCCTTCAGGGCTGCCAAAATTTTACCTTCGGAATATGAGGGCTCTTTTGGCTTTTTTCTATCAGATTGAAAATTAGTCCCACTTTTGATGTCCTAATCACAATTTCTTTATTGCATACATCCAAGAGGCCCAAGAGGCAGCCATTAATGTATTAGTCATTAATAGAACTGTAAACGCAGCAATGTTCATGAGTGGTTCCTGCGTATTATTTCATACTGGAGGAAAAAAGATCCATTGCGAAATGTCCCTTCATTTACTTTTGTTCCAATTCTTTTAGAAGATTTAAGAAGTGTGGTAGCGGTAGTTTGATACTCTGATTAGTTTGTAAATTCAACCATAAAAAGGAAAAAAGTTTGATTTCATAAGCTATTGGTTTTCTATAGTGTACTTTGCGGACTCAGCACTTCGTATTGTACACCGCCCCTATGATATTGTACTGTTGGTTCTCTCCTTGTTGATTGTGTTTTTGCTCACGTATCACTTCACGAGCTCTGACCATGGATCATATTGATAAAATGTAGGTAGAAAGCAAGATTGTTCTATCAACCAAGTTATCTGTTGAAGGTCCCCTTCGACTGAAAGAGGAGTATGTTGAAGGGATTCTTGAGACACCTACCGTTATTGAGGAGTCAGTACCAGAACAGCTTAAAGGCGCACTTGGGCAGGCAGCTAATGCTGTGCAACAACTCCCAGTCCCTATCCGAGATGCTGTTACCAGTGGGCTGAAAGTTCCCCTGAGTAAGATTTCGCCTATCTTCCACTATATGAACCTCTGATAATATCCAGAAGACTTTTTTTTGAAGAGATTTTCGTAATCTGTCAAATTTTATTTTGATTTTTCCACTCATTGCCAAATTTATATGCTGAAGTGAAATCTATCGGGCTGTACACATGAGAGCACCTCAGTTACATTTCTATTTCACTTGAACTTCCACATGCACTTCTTATGGATGGTAGCTGATAGGTGACATATATTATCTTACGCATAAAACTTACTGTTGCAAGGCTGAAGATGCTAAGAGGATGCAGACATGACTCTTTTTATTTGCTTTCACAATTGTATAAATACTTTTGTTTTGGTGTTTCAGATCTCCTCTGTTAGAGAAAATTTTCACATTTAGTTGTAGGCCATCAATTAGTTACATCTTCTGCTGTTTCCCTGGAAACGTATATTCAGAACAATAGGACGTGCAAGAACTTGAAGTCAAGGATTTACAAGTTATTGTATATGTTTGGAAACTGTAGAATCAAATGTTTTAGAGTCGAAACTACCACTTCATGTTCTAATATCTTACCTATATTTTCTATCATTTTTTTCCTTGTGAAAACCAGGTTCTCACTACCTTGTTTTGCATATGCAGGTGGAAGTATCCAGAGGCTTTTCATGATTTCTTATCTTGATGGGGAGATACTTGTAAGCATTTGACACCTTAGAGATATTTTTTTGTTAAGCGCCTTATCCCATGTTTTTTGTATCACTGCCGTTTTTGCATTTAAATACACTACACTGTTTGTGATGCAGATAATAAGGGACACCGCAGGAATGCCTGAAGTTCTAACAAGGCTGGATGCATCTCCATCTTCCTTGGTGGAAGCAAGTCCTGATTACGAGAGCTAAGATTTCTTTGCTTGCGAGGAGACGAAATTATTATATAAGATATATTCCCTTCATACTTTCATTACTTGCAGTGATGACACCAAATCCGTATGTTTTTCTCACACAAGCCAATTCATGGACTCGTAACGTGATAAAACTAGTTGTTCATCGTTATATGGATCATACGAGTTCTAAAGAAATTATTGAAAGCATTTAAAAGGACGACTCTTGACTTGGAACTTCCGCGGGTGTGCTGCATTTTGGTTCTTATGTCCTTTGCGAATCCGAAGGGAACCAAACTGAATACTATAAAAACATATCAATTCCTTAGCCACAAGAGCTATTAATTGGTTTGAATTAGAACATAAATGATTTAATTTCTTGAATGTAAAAGCTGAAATGAACACGCGCGCCTGCATATTGTCACGGGGTCATTATTCTTCCTCTTAAAAGACGTCTCTCAAAAGTGCACAGCGATCCACATGGCCAACCCACCACGCTCTCGTATCCATCCACCTTGGACTGGTCCCATGAGAGAAGAGGAACCATTACCCCCTCTTCTAGAAGCAACTCATGGGGGCGTGCAACGCGTTCACTTATATAGCCCAGCACCCTCCTAGTGAACCTCTCCAATATGGGATTTTGACATTTTCCTCCAGTCAATCCGCGAGCAACCTCACCGCGGGGCCTATTGACAACCTTGCCGGCATCCGGAGGGTCCACCAGAGAT
>JANTPZ010078770.1:606-13001 GCA_025593235.1 Vachellia pachyceras | reverse complement strand
AAGGAGTTGAATCGTTTGATTTTGAAATAGATTTTCTGAGCTAGATCCAGCATTGTCATACGATCGTGTAATTTTTTCTTACAAAGTGCAACTTTTTTCATTAAAAGTAATCATTTTCAAGGTTATGTCAAATACTAAATGTAATATATCTTATAAAAATAATTTGAATCTTGATTTACTACAACATGAGGGTTAATCCCTTCGGCTCGACACAACACGTGTTGGTAATGAAGTATGATTTAGTGGTGGTAGGAGATATAGTCGATAAATATAAAAAAATATCTTATATTAATTATTAAAATCTAAAGATGAGAAGGGGTATTTTATCCATGGTTGCAGTGTTTCTTCCAAGGTACAGAAAACCGGATCGATGACTGAACCGAATAAGGCAACGGGTTAAGGGTCAGTGGGTCAGACCGGAGTCAAACCGGAGGTCAAACCGGTGAGGAATAAAAAATTAAAAAAAATAAATATTATCACACATTCACACAATCAAACTATCCAAAATTAAAAATTCTAAAAATTAAGCAGTAAATTCTATTATTAATAAAGTAAAAATTACTAATCTAATCATATACTTGTACGTTATATATTCTCCAACATTATTTATAATTTTAAAATATTCATCCTAACAAAATATTAAAATATATATGATAAGTGGTTCTGTTTTTTATTTTTTAACCTTCAAATTTGAAATTTTAAAATAATTCATCATTTTAAAAACTAATTAAAAAGAAGATGAGTATATGCAAATGCGACATTGTGTCTATATGAGAAGGAATTCTGTTTTTTATTTTTTAAAATTTCATATTAACAATTTATTATTTTATTTTTAAATGAAAATTTTAAAAAAAACACCAACCCGGTCAACCCACTAACCCGGCTGGGTTGATGGGGTTGATCCCGGTTCACCCCGGGTTGACCGGTTCGACCCCAAACCGGGGTCAAATTGTTAACCGGACCGGTTCGGAGGCCGGTCCGATCCGGTTTAGTGAACAATGGTTTCTTCTCAATCTAACAGCTGCTTAGCAGATGATGTTTATTGCCCATACCAGAGTTCATTATATCATACATCGATTGCGAATGCATAGTGTGTGTTTGAGAATTCGTTAAAAGAAAGGAGTTTACAAATTTCGAAAAGAATTTACGGAACCAAAAAAAATTATGGATTACGAGATGATTTTTACATATTTCAAAATGGTTTTGTCTTGACTTACGTGTACAGTTGTGAATAAGAAATTTTCAAACAAACACATGGACTAGAGTTTGTTTTGAACTGACTTCTAAAGAAAGTATGTTCAATGAAATCGAGGTAAAATTTATCTGATATATATTCATCTTGTAAATCGTAAAAGTAGATTGGAAGAGTCTTTTTGAAGTAGCAAAAAGCGAATTCAAGCCATTGCTAATGGTTCAAGGGGGCTAGGCTGGACTTTGGTATTGGTAGTCCACGGAGCAAAGTGGAGGGACGACTTGTGTCCATCTTCCCTATCGGACCAATCAAAAAGTGACATTCCAGCAAACAGCCACAGCAACTCATGATCACTGTTAATCTGCCTTTGATTAATTACTCAGCATCTCTCTCTCTCTCTCTCTTAGTGCGTGTCTAGTCTAATTGTATAACACACTCTCGTAGTTTGCACACGACTCATGCTCTTTGCAGAACCAGATCTCCAAAGTATCTTCTGCATGTATCTGCTTTCCTATATGACTCCCCCGTATTTGACTCCTCCTTAATTGAAGAGTCCAGTTTATACTCAAAAGGATGATTTGGTTTGTACCAACCTTAGATCCAATCTGTAAGCCTATACGTAGACATAATCGGCCAACAGTCCAATGGGTAAAGACAGAGAAGACACCTGTAACTATTCCAAGAAGTTAGACATATCTACCACATTTCTAGAATATCTGCGTAGACAATTAGATATGAAAATTTAGCACCTAATAAGTGTGTGCCAAAATCATATCCCTACTCCAGATTAATCGATTGCCCTGTGCTATTAGGTCCAATTGAAAGAATGCCAGTAATTTAAGACAAGACGTCGGATACTAAGGAAATCCACGGGGAGCCATAAGCCTTATCTGCCTAGATAAGAAAATCAGGAAGATTCCATTTCAAAACGCTTCACCTCTCTCTCCTCTGCATATTTATGACACAAAATACCACTACTACTAATAATTTTAATAATAATAATATCAAGAGTTACAGATTTATACGTTCAACCAGATAGCTCCAATCCAATTTATAAACATTAAAATAATAATAATAATAATAATATCAAGAGTTACAGATTTATACGTTGAACCAGATAGCTCCAATCCAATTTATAAACATTAAAAAAATGGGAATACGCTAAAAGGGGGAAAATACAAGGAAGAAAGAATAGAGATATTTGTTGTGAGATATTTGAAGGCTACATCCCTAGTCCTCGCGCCCGTTACATCTTTCAAAGTCTCTTCTTCACAAAGCGACCCTACATCCCAGAAAAACAAAAATACATATAAAAACGTTGTTTCCATTCAAGAAAAAGAAAAATAAAATTAAATAAAACAGACCTTGACTCTGGGTCTTTTATCTGCATTTAGTTTTCGGACTTGGTATCTTATCTTCTTGGAGAATAGTCTGATCTGACGCTTCTCTTTGTACCTTCGAACACTCGCATTCCTTCTGCTCCTATCTTCCTCCATTACTGGAACTTCTCCCATCTGATGCATACATTATTTCACTCATCAAACTCGTTCTTCTCATTGAATATACTGTAAATGCTGTAACAGACATAAACACAAACATACAAATACGTGCAATGGAAAATCGATCTGATATATCATAAATTCACAGATGAGTATGTATGGAGGAATTAAAGAGAACTCACGTAGCAGAAGCCATTGTTAACGTTGGAAAACATTGTAAGTGAAGAATCGTCAGCCCAGAGAGAGCCACGGTCAGACCATGCGTCCAAAACCTCTTGATAGTTCAGGTTCAAATTCAAAGACGTCGTCTTCTCATCATCTTCTTCCTCCCAGAGACCTCCATTATTTTCTGTCTTTATAATCTTGTCGTTTTCCACAAGGCATTTGCTTCTCGTCATCGTCGCCTTCTCCTCCTCCTCCTCCTCGTCATCGTCTTCTTCTCCCTCATCATCGTCTGCTACTTCTGCTTCCTCCGCATCAGCAGCTGAGAACCCCTCCAATTTCATGAAGTCCCAATTAAGCTGACCACCATACCGATGGTGCTGAAATCTTGTGGGGTCGTGTTCAGGGCCTAAAACGCCGTCGCCCACCAGCTCATCCAAAATGTTGAAATCATCGTTGAAATTATAAGCTGCGGAGGAATCCGGCAATATGGGGAAGACAGCGTCGGGTACTTGTTGCTCCTCTTTCTTTGGGCTTCGTAGCACTGAATTGTATTCCATCTTATCTTCGTTAAGCTATTTCCCTCTATCTGTTTGTCTCCCTGTCCGGTTCTGTTCAACGTCCTCGCACGGTAACTTATATCGTTAGTATTGCTCCTTGCGTATGTGGACGTCAACTCAACGACAACGTAACCCATCGCTACTGTTCTCGGTGAGAATGTTTGTAAAAGCTAAACGTAAGTTCAACTGTATTTTTTTTTAAAACGAGAAAATTTCTTACATATATTTAACTCAGCTTGAGTAAAAATACTTTTCTATCGCGTTACCAAACGACCCTTCTATCAAGTATACGTGTGCATATGTATGTTTGTGTACACACACACACATATATATATATATATAAACATTAAGATTTAAGAATCCTAGGAACAGCGTATTATATCTCTCTCTTTTTGATAAAAACAACAATCCTGTGTTTTTACAGCACCTTATCCTCTGCTTCGATAGGGCAAACTAAGGAATGCACAAGAGTAGGTACTTTCGGTTTCTAATTTTAGTAGTTTATTTATTATATTTTCTTGTGATATCGATTACGAAATAAATTAAAAGCAGCGCTTCCAAACATTGCTTAATTGTCTTGAATATTTCGATGGGTCAACTGGAATTTCTTCTGAACTGGTTGCTGTTATATATTGAAAACCCAAAAGAATTTCCCACTTACGTTGACGATGAAGAAACTAGGATTCCAGGGAAATGTTTTGTCAGAAATGCGCGTGAAATGGAATTGAAGTTTCTGTTCCACAAATAAGGAACATACTACTCCCAAAATTGTTGTAATCCTGACATTATTATTTTTATTGGCTAGAGTATACATACTCTTAAGTTAACTTTTTTTAAAAAAAATTAAAAAAGTTAAGTAAATTATTAAAAAATTTATTGAATCATCATTTTTCGTGAAATGAAACTGACAGCATTAAGAATAAAGGATAAAAATTGTACATTTTCAATTTAAGAGATTCAATTTGAAAGATTTAATGTATACTTCACCGTTTAATTGATCAAATATCAGGCGAGGCAAAGAGTTTACTCTCGTAGCGCCACATGTGAAATCCGATCAAGCGTACGTCGAAACTCGAATCAATAGGAAGGACGCACTTTCATGAGTTCAAACATGATTAATCAGTGAATTTGATTCAAGTCCAATTCATTCATCATTGATCTGTATAGAATTCGTTGTTCCTGTAACTTCCGCATATTCTGCCTCTTAATTCCATTTCTAAAGGACGTGCTCGCTAGACATTGTTTTTCTTCGAAGATTAAGTTCGACTTTCCCTCCTCAGATGGTTTCCTTGTCAGGTACTCCGCTGCTTGCGCCTGAACTGACACCATTTAAACACAATTTGCAATGAAGAAATGAACACTCATAAAAGCTTAAGATTGCATAACAGTTTCAAGATAAATCTTTCAAATGAGATGTTGACAAGCTTGATTCATAAGTCACAGCATAAACAAACACAGAACGAGATGAAGAAAAGGAAGCTCCCTCATCTTTTAATTATCAACAGCGGTTTGCAGACAGACATAGGGCACACGATGAGTAACAAATAACGAAAAAGTCAAGGAACCTTGCCAAGAAAAAGATAAAAAGCATTTAGCCGGCTTCTAGATCATAACAGTAATTATATTTATCATTATCAAGACACAGTGAGCAGTACATAAGCTTCTAATATTTGTGAGATGTGCAGACCGTGAAGTGGAATTTTAACAAAGGCATTGATATCACTTGTCAGATTAAAAATTCCATTTCCTGCTCTCGAGATGCATCTCTTATTCTCGTTTTCTCTAATCTAAAACACATCTGCCCAAACCCCCTAGTCGATTGTCGACTCCTCTCATTATAGCTTTTTTCCCTTTAACCAAGAACATATCTACATTAATCTATTATGTTGAAGCATTTAGAGATGACCAAAATTAGGCCTTTTCCTTTCTAAGCACAAGTTAAAATAACCTAATAAGCCTAATAAGCACAGTCTGCTCTCTTTAAAGCATAGAGGTGGTATTTCACAACTGAGAGTGTAGCAGTTTAGATTAAGGGTTCAATTAAATTTATCAGCTGATGCATATCCATACAGTAAAACTGCAGGAGAATACATAGCCTTAAAGCCAAATGGACGCTCGATACTCATCTCAAGACTGCGTTATTGATGCCATCAAAGATCTTATGCAAAGCAACCACATTAACATTCCTAGTTGTCCTCTGTAATACGAGCACTGCAGCAACAATGCTCTCATTGACGAGCGAGGATGCTCTACAATGCAGCACAAACAGCAATGTGATATTACTGTTACAAAATGAGACACCCTGACACCACTGCTCTCAAAAGATTTTACTTGTGTCGAAGAATAAAAGCAAGATCTTCACAAGAAATCAATACATAAATTTAGGAGATACCAGAGCGTGAAGCTACAGATTTCATTGCGTGGTTCCTCAGCCTCGTAAACGTCCTGATGGCTTCAGCATTTTCAGAAAATCCGTATATCCCAGGCTCCAGAACATCATTCTTCCCAATGCTCAATAATGCATGTTGACATGCCTAATTTTCAAAAGGAAACTAGTTGCAGATAGGAAGCATGCAGAAAGACTAACTCGGTCTTAAAACCAAAAGACAGAATCGAAACTATTTCCTGATTTCTACATCTTAATCTGCATAGAAGTTACTATAAAGATGAATAAAACTGTAAAAGTATGGAACAACTGTAGTGCAACACAATGAACGCACGCAGGTGAGTTTGTACACTATAAACTACCCACATAACACCTACATACCTTCTCTGCAATGGAATGGAAACCGTTATGCAGCGCGTCTTCAACAAAATTTAACCATTCCACGGATGAGACATCTAGCCATCGACAACTGGCAGACTTGAGTTCTCTCATAATCAGAGCCTCGTATCTCAAAGCTAAGCAACTCTAAGGCATATGGAAACACAACATTTCTAATTAGTTGCTTTTAAATAGTTTATCAGAAGCGATAACTGCGATTAAAGGTATACCTAGAAACAGAGAAAGTCTGCAGGAGGCAGTACAAGTCAAGTTCATTTATGACAGCAGAAGAAAAAACGAGTAGAAGTACCTCTACATCGCCGACCATAGCAAAAGCTCGAACGAAAAAATCGAGTATAAAAAGCTTCTCCTGTACAGTTTTTGAGGCAACTGAGCTAATAACGGAGAGGAATCGGGATCTGAGGAATGCTGTGAAGCTATGTCGAATTTGCATAGACGATTCCACGTCTTTGGAGACCAGAAGGGACTGAAGAATCCGAAGCGTGGCATCATCGAAGCTGAGAGAGATATTTTTTTTTGGAACTCGTTAGCGATCAAAAAAATAGAGGAGAAAAGTTGAGAAGAAAGGGAAAGAGGACCTTCTGGCATCAATTAAGGAGCGAAGGTGCGAGAATTGGTGTGCCTGTGCTGTGTGTGACATTTCCAGCGGGAGAGAGATTGGTGGTTAAAGCTATCGGATGGTGTAACTAACCAACCAATTACCCTAATAACCATCTTGCTCGGTAGGAAGAATTATTTAAAGATCCCTATCCATGTCTAATTTGAACGATTTAGACTTAGTTTCTCAAAAATCTATATTTTTCTAAATGAATCATTTCATTAGATATAGAATTTTAAATAAAAAAACTATTATTTTTTAAAAGTAATTTTTATTTAAAAAAATACCATTTTAAAAAATCAAATCTAAATGGGCTACATTTGATTAGTTCTCCCAATGCTTAGTAGGGTAACCAGATCCTTCAGAAGCTGGAGAAACCGAAGGATGAAACAAATCAAGACTCCACATCCTTCACTTAATATTTTCTCTGATGGCATATAGATAATTAATTTACATATACTAAAAAATCATAGGAGAATGGGGGAAATCCTTCACGAATTAATTGTAAAATGAGATATGCTCAGTTGCACATGTGAAAGTTCAGTTGCATGAGTGAAAGCTTAGTATCAATTGCACATAATGTAGAAGTTCAATTATATGTGTGGAATGCTTTATTTTGCAATTAATTCTCCAATGAGGATTTTTATTCAATTCTTCCAAAAATCAATCAACTTAATTATCTTTTATAAATGTTAGTTAGTTTTCATGAACTAGTATTAATAATATTTAAAATAGTAAAGGTTAATTAGTACCAACGAATAAAAGGGACATTTAATATAATTGCAATCAAGGGCAGTGCATGCAATCGCTCGAGTTGTTAACATAAAGATTTTTTTTTAACCAAAACATGTACGATATGTTTTGAAGTCCCACTTTTCGGAATTTTTATTTGGTGACCGATTTTCCGAATAAACAAGAATCCAGCATTTGCAAGACCAACTGAAGAAATAAATAGAAGTGTTCAATGAATACATAAACGAAGAATTTAATATGAAGCTCCAGAGCTTCCATTTACTTATTTATGAAGCAGAAGCAAAAGAAAAGAAATTTTTAGGTCTTATTTAATGGAAGCGATCATGATACATCAAAAATTTTGATAATCAATTATAAATTATTAAGTTCATATCAGTATTAAATGCATTCATTTACTCCGTTGTACATTAAACAATAATATAATTAGAAAATTATTAAATTTTAAAGTAGAATTAACGTAGATTAAAATTTTGTTGCTATGAGCATATTATTACTCCTTTAAAGCTACGCCTTTTGTGCAGCATTTAGAGCCCACGCGTCACTAAAATTGACTATTATATATATCAATAAAAAATTTAGAAAAAAATAACTCGAATAAATGTCTTCATTATTAACACAAAATCAAACGTGATTAATGAAATTTACTTGAAGAATGTCACGTGGCCAAAATAATTTCCCCAAGCTCAAAGGAATTCAGAAGCTAGAACCAAAAGCAACTCCCAACGAACCATAAATTGATTTCAGTTTCATTATAACGTACTGCGAAACCTTGAGCTAACGAAGATGGACACACCCGTACTTGTTACATTAAACTTTTTAGTTATAACGGATGCCAACAAATGATGCAATTTCTTTGCAATGTTTAATCACCTATGTACTCAAATGATGCAATATCATGAAGCTGCATGGCAATAAGCCCAAAATCGCCCAAACATAGTAAAGTGAAGCCCAATTCATGACTTCATGAAGAAATCATAGCACTGACAATTCAATTATTATAATGAAATTCATAGCATGCGCCAGGCAGAGTGAAAATCAACAAGCACAAGGCTAAAATGAATAGTTGGCCCATTATTTTCCTATTAAGAAACACCAAAAAAAAACCCTGACTGGGATTTATTGATCCATTAAACTACAGTTGACTCACATTCTATAAAAGCCATCACCTGCTTGCACCAGATGCCACATGAAATGAGACTTGGAAGCCGGCATATACCCACACAATGACATGTGGATCAAATTCCAATCAAGGGCAAAGCACATTTTCATGGAAGTAGCACTCACCAGAAATAATCAACCTACTTTAGCAGCAAGTAATTAGAAGACTATCCACCTGCCTCTAGAAAAACATTCACATGATGAATGTACTAAATCTCTCAGACCAATTCATAGTACATAAAATGCTCGTTGTTGAAGCTCAGTATGGACGAGAACGGTTCCCAGCATAGTGATCACGCCTATCAGGCCCAGAATTACCTCCATCTCTATTGTCCCTGCGTCTATCCCCGCCATAGCCACCCCTGTTGCCCCTATATCACAGAGAAACAAGTAATATCAAATTTAACAAGATTTTATAACAATTAACCTTCTATAAACCTGAACAGTCTATACAAAAGTAGAAATTGGAATTTGTTTGTCTACAGCATGCAACATTCTAAGTAAATCATGGTACAATATTTTATAATCATTTCCATATTCAAAACATTTTACTCTGTTAAAAACAGAAGCTCAAAACTCAGTGTTTTACCTTCGCCCTTGAACTAACAGGGCTTAAACAAAAATCACAATTTTTTTATCAACGAAAAAAAATTGCTCATGAGGGCGCCAGTACCCAGCATAACTCAAACAAGAATCCCCGCATTGAATGCCACAACTAACTAAGTCAAAAGCACTTATTAAGAATCACACACGGAGACAGAACTAGCATCCTGTATGCTAGTATGTAGAGAAGTTAAAAAAAAATACCCATGGCCATATGCAGGTGGGGCCCTTGGTGCGGATTTCTCTGCCATTGTAACACTGATTTTGTAGCCCCTCAAATCAAAATCTGAAATGCAGAGATTCATGATTAGTGTTTCTTTCTTGAGAAACATGAAAGATACATTATAACACCAGAATAAGCTAGATATAGTACTATTGTAAAAACCGCCAGCAGCATGTGCAGCAGAGGGATCTTCATAGGCAAGACAAGCATCGCCTTTGTTCTTTCCATTCTCATCTGTGTAGATTTTTATATTCCAAGGCCACTGATCTTTATAACCCCTCTTCTGCTTTATTCTTCCAACCTAAGATAAAGTGCAATATTAACAAAAGGCATTACACTTCAAAAAACACATATTTGCAGCATATGCACACAAAAAAGCCACATCCTAGTTCCACCTCTGTAGCACAAATAAATAAATCTCAGGAATATTAACGGCAGACCCAGTAATTAATGTCATAAAAAATCCAGGTTTATGATACAACCTATTAAACCATGCGTGGGAATAAAAAAGATAACACATTTAGTCTGAAAGAGGCACTTTAATGCAAAACATTCCGCATTGAAAATGTAAAAAACAGATCCTCCATATAAAGAACTTGTGCAGAAATCAACAGATGAGAGCATTACTTGTCCAATGCCTCCAAAAAGTTCCCTCAACTCTTCAATAGTCACATCAGGCGGTAAGTTTGATATGTAGATTCTAGGGTTGTCGCAAGAATCCCCACAATTTTCATCACACTGCTTCACTTTGGCTGGGGGTTCAGGAGGAGCTCCACCAAATCCACCTTCACTACCATGACCACCATCATACCCACCTGCCTTACCTCCATGGGATGGAGGGTTTGTGGGTCCACCAGCATAGCTTGTAGGTGGAGAAACTGCATCTGATCCATAATTTGCATTCCCACCATAAGAATCATATGTGGGTGGGTAATTTCCATCGGCACCACCATAAGATTGGGCTGTAGGATGACGACCTTGAGTGAATCCACCATCTTCTCTGGCTTGGTTGCCACTAAAAGAACCACCCCTATTGCCTCCTCTACCATCATTGCTATAATTCCTACCGCTGTTATAGTCGTTACCTCTTCCACCTTCATAATTACCAGATCTACCCCCTCGATTATTACCATATCCCACAGCCCCACCTCTTCCTCCCCTATCATAACCACCACTGCCAACTCGATCATTAGCACCAGAAGGAGATGGTGTACCGCATTTGTTACATTCAACCCTTCTCGCAAAGTTCAAATTACCACAACTATAGATAGCAATTTCCAGTCAAATACAAAATTGGAAGAGTCAACAGGTGAAATCCCCGGATAGAATTATTCCAAAAAATAACATTCTACAGAAATGTAACAATTGCAAGGCAAATGAAAGTAAAGAGTCACAAACCTTGGGTTGGGGCAACGCCAATCTCCTTCTCTACCGCCTCCACCACGTCCGCCCCTGCCTCCTCCCCGTCCCCCGCGATCTCCGCCTTGATATCCCCCACTACCACCTGCAAATAAGATAAAATTAGAACATGATCGAGTTGAAAATTGACCAAGACAGGCAAGAATACAGACCTCGACCACCGTATCCTCCACCATAACTCCCATTCCCTCGACCACCTTGTCCTCCGCCACTTCCCCTCCCTCCATACACTCCGCCATCGTTACCACCAGCGTTACCCTTTCCACCATAACCCCCACCAGCGCCGCCTCCTCCGTAACCACCTCCTTGATATCCTCCTCCACCACGACCGCCTCCATAAGCTCCTCCGGAGGTACCATACCCACCGTCAGCTCCATATGGCGGAGGCGCGGAGCCACCACCGTCTTGACCGTAGAACCCAGACATGATCCAGTCTAGGGTTTGCCGGTACCCGAAAGTGGAGATTGGAAATTTAGAAAATAGGATATTTTGGCGCACACAAGAAGTTGAAGCACTAGGATTCTACTTCTCTCTCTCTCTCTCTCTCTCTCTGTGATAAATCTTTTCTCTATTTTTAACCCCTGAAATCAGGTCCAAAAAAAAAACTCCTGAAAAATAGGCTCCGGTTCTTTTTGCGCCAAAAAAACAGGAGAGAGGGTGACTCTGGTTCCTAGATATTTCTCATGGGCTCCTGGGTCGTCAACGCTTACTTTTACGCTTCCCGCCAAATACTAACCTGGAGGGTGGAGGAATAAAATTAAAGATACCACACACGGATTAAAAATTTGTAAATAAAAAGCATGAACAAGCTTGAAAAATAGAAAGGCTAAGGTATATCATCGCTGTAAAGTAATTTTTCAGCTGCGTCTGACATTTAAAAATATTTTATCGGAGCATTCATTATTATAAAGTATTATTTCAGTGAATCCAACGTTTTCAAGCATTTTAAGATGCATTGAAAATTTTAAAATATGTTGTTATGCATATAATATCAAAGTATAAAAAATATTTTAAGGTATTAAATACGTTTAAAAAATTTTAAAATACTAAATGATTATAAAATACTTTAGATTGTTAAATATAAATAAAAAATATTTTAAACTTAAAAAAATAAGGTCTAATGAATTAACTCGGAGGCTCGAAATCAAAAGGCACGGAAAGCTTAATTATGTTCGTGGGGCAATCGAAAGTGTTGACCGTTGAAAGCCATGTACACACAATTTTTTTGTTGCAGAGGTTGAATGCCATGTTGACTGTCACGTCCTTGTGGTTGTGGATGCATGAAAAATATTATTATATATACAATATAAAAGTTAGTTATCTTTATTTTATTTAAAAATATTACAAAAACTAAATATTGATTATTTTTTAAAAACCAGTTTATCTTGATTTAATGCATCGCCCTTGTCTGCATGATCATAATGTGTTTTTGGGAATTCCGTT
>JANTPZ010078731.1:660-20686 GCA_025593235.1 Vachellia pachyceras | reverse complement strand
CATTTTGCCCTTACTTTCTCTACTTTTCCAAAAATTACTATTTTGCCCTTACTTTTGATACTAAAAGACCTTTATATCCTTGATCTTTTATTAAATGACGTATGGGTCCCTTTCCTGAAGGTTTTCCCATCCTCATATCACTCTAGGCAATTTTCCTTAATTCTGGAATTCCTACGGAACTCGTGTACTAAACCAAGTCTATCCTTTCGACTTGCGGCCTATAATATTTCTTTCTGCACTATTTACCTCTGATTTCTGTTTTCATTCCCAGCTATCGGATTAACATTTCATTCAGCTAGCATAGAAATTTATGGATATTACAGTGCCTAAATTGCATCATGAGCAAATGATACTGCCTATATTTGCTATTTCATTTCAGGAACTCCTTGCAAAAGGCAAGGGAAGCAGCTCTAGATAATTTCACCACGGCACATTTCAACATTGGCCGTAGGTCACTACCCTTCGCTTATGTGAAGTACCGCGTCGTTGTCAACCAACTAGTCCATACCAATAATTACATCGATACCTTTGAGTGTCAAACATACCAAATCCACAATAGAAACTTGGTTTTCAAATTGAAGAGTAAGACCTAGACAAGCATGATCAGTTATCACAACAACCCGGGGGTAGAAATTCTCATATCATAAGATAAAATAGGAACAGTGAAATTGTACCTGTTGGCAGAATCAAAAGATATAAATGAATGCGTAGCTCCTGAATCAAATAAGGCAACAATCTTATGACCTTGAAGGGAAATAATACCTTTGATGACATTAGGGGATGCTCTAGCCTCCTCATAGGTTATTGTTGGGATTAGGACGTATAAGCAGTGGAATTTAAAATTTTGTAATCTCAAATACGGATCTGTCAAAGGCGTTTAGATCGAGGAGATGAAGGCGTACCTTTTGTGTTTTGAAATTGTCCCTTCCTTTGTGTCTGGATCTCTTCAAACTTCACAACCTTCCGCGCTCTTGCTTCTGATCACGAGGAGCCAGTGCTCTTTCAATTGCCTCCCTCTACCAGTATCCATGCGAAAAAACTCCAACAATAGCAGTGTGCTAGCGCCTCTTTGTTTCACTCTCTCTCTCTAGGGTTTCGTGGCTCAAGAGCGAATTCAAATTCAGAATGGGATCCCTCTTCTATTCACGAGCACTTATATTTATAAAGCTCGTAAAGTGCATCATAATCAAGGATTAATATTTATTAATATTAAAAAATTCAAATTTTAATTTCAAAAGGATATTCCAGATTTAATCTTGAAATTTGAATTTCAAAAGGATATTCTAGATCTAATCTTGAAATTCGGATTTCAAAAGATATTCTAGATCTAATCTTGAAATTCGGATTTCAAAAGATATTCTAGATCTAATCTTGAAATTCGAATTCCAAAAGGATATTCAAGATCTAATCTTGAAATTTGAAATTTGAAATTCAAAATGTGAAATTCAAATTTTGCAATCTTAATTTGGATTAAATTGATATGATCAAATCATATCCATTTAATTAATTCAAATAATGAGCCAACGGATTTAATTTATCTTTATATATTAAATTGATGCTAGTTATTTAATTTATCAAATAAATTAAGCTAACACACACAAATATTATTTATATAATATTGTGTAATTTTGAATTTCAACATATATACACATATATTTAAAATTCGAATAAGCCCTAGAAATAAAGTTTATGTTGGGTTGTTCTTGTGTGCGCCCCTGTAGGCCCATATAAAGTTGGGAGTGGGCTAATCTCACCATAATCCACAAGTCGCAAGCGGTCTCTACCAAGACATTACAACTACCCAAATCATACGGGGATCGTTAACACGACGTAACCTTTTATGCAACCATATCACGTCCCTTTTGTCACGTGATATCTCGGTTAAGGATGAGGCATGGATGACGTCATCCTCCTATTCCCGATCATTACTTTCTCAATCCCTGAGTGGTCTAATCAAAGAAATGAAAACGCCTTTTTGTTACAGCATGGCCATACATTTCTCAGACTCACTCATCGAGGGGCCCAGTAATATCTCTCAACTAATGTGAGGGACAAATCCCATCTTGATCACTCGCATTCCTCCACATGAAATCCCTTAAGCCAGATTATAGCATTTATCATCACCCGGTCAAAGGTGACTTTTGACTAGGTCAAAGCTTAGTAAATTTTACGTAAGAATCCATGATGATCTCAGGTTAAAGGGCATTGTGGCGTACATATGAGATAGGCTAATGACTTAATCCATGCAACATTCTCATATCGGGTCGGTCCAGCACCTTATACTCTTACAAGTGCCTATGACTTTGACTCGTATCTCCATACCTTATCAAAGTCATACTAGTCTTACTTTATCTTTGTTCCCATAGAGATAACCGACCAGGGATATTTAGGACAATATTTATAATTTACCCATGGATGCAATTATCATAATAAACATACAAAGGTTATGATAATTAAATGGAGAAAATATATAAAGATAAATAATGTGTGCGGTACAATGATTGGCCCCTAGGGCATAATTTCCAACAGTTATGGCATAGACTCTACCAGGAATAGTAAGATGGCCGCTTAGCTTGCTCTGCTGCTATTGCACCTATGGACAATAGCACGCAATATGCCCAAACTTGTGGCATTTATAACATTCCCAGCACTGACCAGCATGAGTCTTCCCATACTTTTGGCATCGACTATTAACACTTAGGGTAAACATAGTTGATTCACGATGAGACAACTGACTTCCTTCTGCCTGGCTCATCTATACAAAACTCTGCCTGAACCCACCTTTATGACTCTAGCTGTGACCCTGGATCTGACTCTGGTTATTCCTGCTGAAGTTCCTAAAACCTCCAAACTATCCCCTAACGGCATAGATATACCTCCCGTATGTCTAGTAAATGATGAAAACTTTCCCTGGCTCATCCTCGGGTTCACACCATCTATATGACACTTCATACGCGCTACCACCCTTAAATGGGTACAAATATCCTCAAAGCTTCTAAAGGGATCCAAGTATATGAAAGGCCTTAACTTCGGTCTGGCCTTGATTATCAGCTGCCAAGACTTCTATTCAGGATCATCCTTACGCTGAAATATGTCACATTTCTAGATAAGTCAATACAAGCTGCAATAAACTCATCTTCATGCATGTCATCTTGTTGAAGGGCAAAGAATGCACTATCTTTCTCTTGCCTCAATGCTGGAGGAAAATAATGATTTATAAATTTGGTCTTAAATTCGCTCTAAGTAGTCCTGGAGTCATCCAATCCACCTGTGATCTGCCACCATCTTTGAGCATGGTCCCTTAATAAAATAATAGCTACCTGAGCCTTCTGATATTCGTTACATACTACAACTCGAAAGATTATCTCTAAGCTCTCAATCCAAGCTTCTGCCTTAGCTGTATCTATGTCACCAAGGAATTTCTCAGGATTATGCCGATACACGTCCTTCCAAACCTTACTGATAGATAAGTCCTCCTGATTAGGCTGTGAAGAACCCTCACCATTTGCATTCTTCTCAAAGCCATCTTGTTCAGTTGAGTTACTAGGCTCTTGTATTATTGATCTCTCTACACTAGGCTCTGTTATCCTGCGATCCTCAGAAATACGAAACCCTTATTCTCCTATCTTCTGGAGATCTTCCTCAAGCTGCTGAAATCTATCCTCCACAGAAGTCAAGATCGTAACTCTAAAATGGCTCAAAAGAGCCTCATTCTCCTGGTTCATTTGCGGCTCAAGAGCATCTATATGAGGATTGATGGTAGAATCATCCCTTCTTATGTTCACCATTCTCCCACCTAAGGCAAGATAAACACAAACAAAGGGGAGAATATGTTTGAAAGAGTATATTGCCACTATATACAATGCATCACAGATCGTAGACTTAGATGCTCTGATACCAAATTTGTAGCCATCTCTTTGTTAATATCAAATAATAGCTCTTTTTAATATATATAAATCAATATAGAGTTACATCCTATGAGTGAATTAGCAAGTCCATCGGGATTATGAAGAGTTCTTGTTTTTATCAAAAGGATAACATGATATCTCTAAGCAGAAATTTACGAATGCATCATAAAAATCATTACATATAAAGACATCGAGCCTCAACATCATTAATATATTAGTTAAAATTAGAATTCACAAAATGAGCCCTAGAGATTACAATATATTTCAGTCAGCACATAAATTAACCAATGAAGCTTTACATAGATATGCCGAAATATCTAAACCCCTGTAGTTCTCCCCAACGTACTAACACCAAACTATTAACTGAAACATATTAAGAGGAACGAGGTGAGGCAACGGTCTCCGTAACCAAATTCTAACTCATCGTACATAACAACGTGTGCTAAATAGGTGTCAAGTGGGACAAAATAAAATAGATATGCACAAAAATGTTATAAATAGGTCATATAAATCTCTTATGTAACAAACCATCACTTTATTACTAAAACATCATCAATTTTGGTGCAGCCGTAGCTACCTAACAGTCATACTCACGTGGATGCAGCCGTAGCCATCCACCAATATCTTAATAATCAGATATGCTTCGTTTCAGTGCAGCCGTAGCCCCCTTACAGTGTTACTCCTATTAGTGTTGGATTTGACCAAAGGAGGTGAATTGGTCAGTTTTAAAAATTAAAATCACAAATGCAAAATTAAATCGAAGTCACTGGTAAAGTAGAGAGAAGATGAACACTGATAATTTATCTTGTTTTGGTCCTTCTGATGTACTTTAAGTCCTCAGAGTAACTCTGATATTTTCAGTCAACTATCTAACAACAATCAAGGCTCACCGGGCCTTTACAATAGGGATTTACACTTGCCCTTACAACACACAATAAAACAGACTCTCACGCACTCTATTTTTCATCTCAATTTCAACCTAATAAATTCAAGGTCCCAACCTTGAATATCTCTCAAAAACATAATAAGGATTCACAAGATAAACTCTCTTGAAATAGTGGATAAAGAATGACTAATGCTCATGGGAATTTATGAACAAAATGACGGAAAATGTAATTACAGATAGTATGTACGTTCAAGCTTTTTCATTGTCTCCCTTTTTATCTTCAAAGCTTCTTTATTTATTGCTAAAGCTTCAATAAATAGCTGTTACTTAGAATTTGAATGCCTGTTAGAGAGAAGCATGTAACCATTACTCACAGCTATGTGTTTGTTGGTATGTCATTAATGCTTCATACATGTTGTTCAGCTGTCGGTGGTGGAAGCTCAGGTTCATTCCTCAGACAACTTGAGCTATTTTTTGAAAGGGCTAAAGTACACTTTTGAGAACAAGTAGATTTCAAATGAGGCAAGCACAAATAAGGAAAGGTTTGGTAAACATAGACTTAGCTGTGTCAGAAGCTCTGTTAGAAGATGAGGAACTCGAGTTCTCCATATCTCATAACTCGAGTTCTATGAAATTGAGTTTGAAAGCCATGTAGTAAAACTTCTAGTTTTCATAAACAAAACTTGATTTTTGAGAACTTTCATTTGGGGCTCAAGTTTGCAATTAAAGTTCTGAAAAATAGTTTAAAAATACTTATTTGAAACTTGAGGTTTTGTTATCAAGTTTTGAGTTGCAGTTGTAAAACTTCAAGTTGAAGAAAATAGGACTCGAGCTCTAAAACCTGTGAAAAACTATTCAATTGAAAATATCCTTGAGACTCGAGTTTAGAATCTTAGGAACTCGAGTTTTGAAAACCTCCAGTAAGGACTCGAGTTTGAACATCAAGTTTTTGAACTGATAAAATTTTGCAACGTATGGAACTCGAGTTTAGGAAACAGCAAGACTCGAGTTCGGTGAAACTTTTAGTCTTCAATTAAAGTTATGGGAAATAGTTCAGGAACTCGAGTTCTGAAATCGTGGAACTCGAGTTTTGTGAAACCAGAATCCAAAACTTCCAGTTTAATTACCAGTTCTACGAAACTCAATTTTTGAAAATTTGGAACTCGAGTTCTATAACGTAATGAAAAAACTTGAAGTTGAAACCTCAAGTTTTGACTTCCAGTTTTGATTGCACGTTATGAAACTTCAAGTTTTGAAAACTTAGGACTCGAGTTTTTAAACTTGATCACAAAACTTCTTTTCCAAAACTTTCAGTTTCAGTATCCAGTTTTAAAAACAGTTACAGAACTTGAGTTTGCAAAAGATGGGACTCGAGTTTCAAAACTCTTTTGACAAATTCAACATATCTTCAAAATTATTAAACTAGTTTCCAAATCCTGCAACATTTAGGGTTTTTGCTATCATCAAAATAAGGTATAAACATTCTCCCCTTTTTGATGATATAAAACCAAGAATTGAAAAGCATAAGACAGAATTATAGGTAAATCAGAAAATTCCACAAATAGAGCATAATCTGATAGATATATAACAGTGAATAATAACATGTTCACAATCCAAATTATAGTCCACAAGACAATGGCAGTGCATAAGTTAAAGTGATCATACAGCCATAAAGCACAAAGTTCATAAACTTAGAATCTTCTCCCCCTTTTTGTCATCGGTCAAAAAGGGTGAGGAGGAGAAGGTGTAAGGTAGTTATCTCAGAGGGATGAGGAACAGAGGTCTCTAGAGGAGGCTCAAGGATAGGGCTATAGGTTGATCAGAAGCAGAGAAGTCAATATGAGCCAGCAATCACTCAGAAGATGAAGGCTCAGAGGAGAGGTCTATCTACCTCCGATGAACTACTCAATTAACCCAAGTTTGCTATCTAAAGACTACACAAAAATAAGTGAGATAAGACAATTGTTCAGTAACTGCCTCTTTGAAGGAATCAAAGGAATAAGTCAAGTACTAGTAGCCTGTATAATAGCTTGAGAGAATAATTGATCAGAGAAGGGCTGCTGAGAGGCAGAAGACTGGGATTAATCATGACCCTGAGAGGTAGCAGAGATGGCCTTCCTCTTCTTGAAGGGAGCAACAACTGGTTGAGTAAAGATAATATCGTTATTCATTTTGTGAAAGTGAACCTCTATAAACTAAAGAGGAGGCATTGGCACCTGATCTGGTAAGAGGTGCCAGATGTTGTGCATCTACATGATTTGAGATACTAAGCTAGGATAAGGTGGTGTTAAGTTTTCTTAGACTTTAAAACCACAAGCTTTCTCATTTCATTAAAAATCATTTGTTTGATGTTCCTCTTCTCTTTTGACATAATATATGCTAAGACTTGGTAATCCACATAGGAGAGATGTGTAAAACTCTTGCCTTTGTTGACCAAACATCGAATAAACATTATGAATGATCCTTTGCATTACTGGCATTGAGAATTGCTCAAAGTTTAGCCCACTATACATCTTACCAAGTTTCAACAAACTAAGTACCTCCTCATTTGAGAATATCTTCATCGATACATCATACTCCCCGATTCCCAGATAGACATTAAGCAAATCAACAGAAATATTTATCTCAACTCCTCTCATTATAGTCTAAAGACCATATTCATGTACTTTTCCCTTTTTCCCTATGACATTCTTCTCCTTCATGGTATTATAAAATATCCTAATCATATCAGGAGAGAAATTAATGTTGGGACATCAAATTATCATAATGGCCCAAATATTCCCTGACATTCAAGCCTGTTAAACTCTTAATATGGTCCAAGTCAACAAATATTGTTGAGCAGAGATCTTTGGTCTTAAACTTATTAACATAAGAGCCAGGGGAGTTAATCATTTCCGACTTCACATTGAATTTAGTAGGAGGATGAGACACTTGTTGTTTCTTTAATTCTTTTCCTCCTTTTGCTCCCATTTCTTGAGTTGATTTGATGAAGCCAACTGAGTCAATGAGGCACTCTCGGTCTATAAGTCAGACAGAGAAGCATGTGAGGGCTTTATATGTGATAAGGATGATATTAAGGGCACCTTCTCTTTATCCTTCTTGCTCAAGATAGACTTGGGAGTCCCTATCCTCGATCTTTTAACCAGAGGATACTTTTGAAAATTCAAATTTCAAGATTAATAAAGATTAATCTTGAATACCTTTTCAGATTTGAATTCAAATTTTGAAGATTTAATTGAAGATTAATCACAGATTCTAGAAGCTCTCCATGAGTTTTAAAAATATTAGGACTCATGAGTAAGAGAGGCATGAGAAATTTGAATTCAATTGTAAGCCACAGAAACCTTAGAAAGAGTAAGATGTAAGAAGTGCTAGCATGCTGCGATTGTTGAAAACTGTTTGAGTGGATATCGGTGGGGGGTGATCAAAGAAATGTCGGCTCCTCATGATCTAAATCGAGAACGAAAAAGGTCGTGGAACCTGAAGAGATCATGAAATATCCCAAATTGCGTAAACAAGATAAAGGCCAAACTGATAAATTACAAAAGGATTTAAGACCATATATAAGGAAAATAAATAAAGGAAAATGCCTAGAGAAAAGAAAGATCATAATTGAATAAGTCCCTAGTCTTGAGAATTCTAAGTAAAAATGACCAAAGGGAAAAATGGTCATTTGGCACAAATGACAACGGTAAAATGGTCATTTTGATTAAAAAGGCCTAGGGCACAAAATGTCATCAAAGAATAAAGACATTTTGGTAATTTGGTCGAAAGTCAACAAACAGTCAAAGTCCACCCAAAAGTCAAAGTTGGCTGAAAATGTCAAAATCAACCAAGGGTAATGTTGGAATTAAGAAAAAGTAGAAAAAGTGATGGCATTTTGGTAATTATGAGAGAATTAAGAAAAGCAGTGGCATTTTCGTAAATATGTGAAAAGTAAGAAAGAGAAAGGAATGTAAAGGCATTTCCGTAATTAAGGATTTTTAGAGGATTAACAGATTGAGAATTAATTATTTGATGTAGCAGGAGTCCTCAAACGTCGAAGACCTGAACTGAGAAAAGTTTAGTTGGGTCCTAAAGTATTTACTAAAATTATTACCTGGTATCCGGTGCTGGCAGTTTCGAAGTACGGAGAACAACAGTGCCCAAAAGCCTCGAAAAAGGATTTTCTTATAAAATTATTTACAGAAAATCCGGAAAGAAGTTTGAGGAATGGAAAAGGGCTAGAGTATTAGGGAAAAATATAGAAATTGAAAGCACGCCTTACGGTGTTGCACGCAAATCGAGGAATCCTGACGAGTTACGAGGAAAACCAGGGGATGCTTTGGGCTAAGGCATGATGCCACCTAGGCAAGGAGGCCTAAGGAATGGTGCCACATGAGATAGAAAGTCTCCGAAAAGTAAAACCAAAGTTACCCGATTAAAGGTTACTTTACGGAAATGCATGCCACCAGATCAAGTAATTAGAGAGCTAGTAGCCTAACCAAGTCTTAGGGGCAAGCTAGAGAGTAATAATTACAGCTTTATGAGAACCATAAGAGCTTGCACTTGGCATGTTCTCCTCCATTGAAGAGCAAAACTTGGTCCCCAAGTTTTAATCCCTACCACTCAAAATTTCAAGAAGCATTTTAATTAGCAAAATTCTCCATTTTTCTTCCCCAATTGCCGTTACTTTCTCTCCCCTCTCCAGTTTGAAAATTTCTCTCCTCCTAAGCTCTGAAAACTCACACCACTTTCAAGCAAGAAGGAGAAAGAAGAGAGCCCTCAAACAAGGTAATCACACAAACAACCAACTCTTTACATTTTCCTAGTCCTTTCAACTTCTACTACCTTCCTCTTGGATTATTTTCTTGAGTAAAGCCCCATTTTGAAGATAAAAATTAGGGTTTCAATAGATGAAAATGAAAAAGAGAAGATTTTAGAGGTAGTAAATGGTTGTAAGCTTTTCTTTGAGTGGTAAAGAGCGGTTTGATGTTGGTTGTTTTAGTGGTTGTTGGGAGTTGTTGTTGAAATTTTGGAAAACATAAGCTTGCAGGGAGGTTCTGTCTATGTGAGGTCCTGAAAAGGGAAAATGTTTTTTGAGTATTTTGATGCTTGAATCATGATTTGGAAGCAAGAATACACAAGCATTCATGAGCAAAAGTTGAAAAATCCAAAACCCTTCTTTTTTTTCTGTTTTTTCAAAACTCTGTAAGAAATAGAAGGAGTAGAATTTTGATGATTCTAATGCTTCCAATGGATTCAGAAGGAAATTTTGTGTCGGGGTAAAAGTAAGAAAGGAATTTTGGAAGCATTAGAAAGCAAAAGAACAAATTTTCAAAGTTTAAAGGGCTTGTGAGAGCAATATGTGAATATTGCATTTTTTATTTTTTTTCTTAGCCTTGATTGGTGGCTGGAAATTTAAGAGAATGTCAATATATGATGTTTAGAAAGTCAAGAGCCCAAATAACTCATTGGAAAAGTCCATCAAGAGAGGATTTAAGTTCAAGGGAATTAAGAGAAAAAGGTAGCAAAACCCTCTAACCTTAAGCTTTATAGCTTTTGAAATGTGCTAAGTTGTGCATGACTTGTTTAGAAAATTATGATGATGAAAGTGTGAAAATATGCTATTTTTTGCTATGGCCATATTCATTTGATTGTTACATTTGCACTTTTATGAAATCACACTTATATGAAAGATTGTCATGCCATGTTTATGATTGTGTTAGGAAGTTTTGCTATTGGGATTCCTAAATCTCATTCCCCACCAACTAACCATGTAGGTGGAAGCTCAAGTAAGGGTAAGAATGAGGTTATTGATGGCTGAAGAAGATGTTCTTGCTTGGGTGAATATTTGTATAAATATTGTTAATTGGTGGAACTTTGTGTTTGCAAGTTGATGTATTATTGTAACCAATAAACCTCCACATGAGGTAGTAAGTGAATATGTGATGATGCATGCATGGAAATTGGCTAAAAATGCTAAGGAATGATAAGAACCAATCATGCATGGTGAGTGGTTGGGTTATGAACCAAAAAGAGCTTTTGGTGATTTTTAAGAAAAGTTGGATTTCAAAACAAATGGGTTACAAAGGCCCTAAAAGATGACCTGTTTCAAATGGCAATTAAAATTAGAAAACAAACTCCGATTGAGCTAAAATTTTCCATTTAAATACTACATACCCTAAGCTTTAAAATCATATAAATTTTGCGAAATTTGTATATGTATATTAGGAGTTATGATTTTCCAAAAATTAAGGGAAAAATCTGGAAAAACTGGAAGTAATCATTCGAACAATGCAAGTTTTTGGAATAAATTGATTCAAATGGGGAAGAATTAGAACCAGTGAGTATTTTCCCCTATAGATCACTTAATAAGCTAAATTTAGAAATTGGAACACTCATTTTTGATTTTTCTCAAATTAATTATGATTTTTCAAAGTTGGTCCAGAAATCTGGAAAATTGGCCAGTGAACAGTGACAGCGTTTTTGAAGAAAAAAAAACTTTTCAAGTGTACTAAAAAGGCCAATTTGAGTCATTCAAAGCCCTAATAGTGGTTCTAAAGTGATCTAATATGAGGAAATATGGGGAAAATAGGAGGTGTTACACATCCAAACGCAATAAACGCTTCGGATTCAAAACGCAAAAGGTATGGCTCTATCTGTTGATCTAAACGCCTTTGACAGATCCGTGTTTGGGATTAGAAATTTTTAAATTCCACCGTGTGTACATTCTAATACCATCAGTGGTATCAAAGCGGGATCAATTGTGCTTTTAGATTGAGTTCGTATGATTGGCATAATATATGATGTATGTTGATTGATGCGTTCTTGAATTCATGTGTGTTTTGACTTATAACATGATATATATGATATACGGGTTCCTAGATTATTGAAATGCATGATAATTTGGGATATATTATATGCGTTTTCAAATTTGTATATGATACCTGATGTATGCATTTCCGAATCTGCATATGGCGTATTGATTACGAGTTCATATGAACGATGTATTTTTATATGAATGTGTTCATGTGTACATACGGTTTTGGCTATGGATTTGCATATGATGTGAATCTAGAATACATGTGATGTATGATGTGTCTTTTTCCCTTAAAAAGCATGATATATAAAATGCGTTCTTGAAAATTATGAATTTGGGATATACATATGATGTATGATGTGCCTTTTTCCCTTAAAAAGCATGATATATGATATGCAATATTAAAAAGTATGAATTTGGGATATACATATGATGTATGATGTGTCTTTTCACTTGAAAGTTTGATATATAATATGCGTTCTTGAAAAGTATGAATTTGGTATAAACATGTGATGTATAATGTGCTTTTTTCCCTTGAAAAGCATGATATATAATATGTGTTCTTAAAAAGTATGAATTTGGGACATACATGTGATGTATGATGTGTCTTTTTCCCTTGAAAAGCATGATATGTAATATGCATTTTTGAAAAGTATGAATTTGGGACATACATGTGATGTATGATGTGCTTTTTCCCATTGAAAAGCATGATATATAATGTGTGTTCTTGTTTATTATACATATGATGTATGTCAAATTCATGAGAGATATGAGTTATCATCTCTCATGTTACCTTTGATATTAAGATGAGTTCTTGATATATGAGTTGTTATCTCTTTAGCGAACTACATAATTAACCATGGATATATTATGTGGTTAAATTTGTTTAGGGGATTACATTTAATCATGAGAAATTATCTCTTATAGTGTATGAGTTATAATCTCTCATATTGTTGCTTTTCTAATATATGGGATCTCATTCTTAAATCATTTATTAGTTAATTTTATTATAGAGGTTATCTCATGGGCTTGAGAATATTAAAATTTACAAAAGGGTTGTGAATTTTCTCAATCTTTAATCACTTCTTATTATAAAGATCATCTCATGGGTTTAAGATGATACAAGTTAGGTGAACCATATTATATTATATTTTATACTTCTTATAATTAGATCATATGATGCATATTATTTTATATATGTATATATATTTGTATGAGATACAAACTGCGTTATATACATATAAACCAGTTAATTTAAAAAAATCCTCATAATTCAATCTTAAGTCGTAATGCCGTCATTTAATGAATAATTGTCAAAACCTCGATCGCTCAGTTGTAGGTTCCACCAAAGTGGATGCATTTGTGTTATCTTGGGAAAGCAATCATGAGTAATGGTGCTACTCACACAATTCATTATTGTCTTGACTTGAGATTATAAAAATGGTTTTGGATCTCAAGGTATTATATGGGATTAAACATGCTGGGTCATATGATGACCGAATCCCATAAAATCTAAGAGTTACTTATGATGTAATTGATAAAGGGTTACCTATTTAAATAACTCAAAATTTAAGGTCTTGCCAAAGCGGAGTTAAATTTAAGTGAAATATGGATCTTAACCAACTAATTATATTGAGGATTATTGATTTAGTGGGAGACTAATAATCTACTTTGCATATTTTGAAATTCTAGAATCATGTCGACTAGTAATAGTGCTACACTATCACTACGATCGGTCCTTCAGAAGGACAAACTCAATGGAACGAACTTTCTTGATTGGTTCAGGAACTTGAGAATTGTTCTCAAGCACGAAAATGAAAGGAAAGGGCATTGGAAAGGTTAAAGGCTTTACTGGTAATACCAAAAGGCCAAATAAACATGAAACTAACTCCACGCCTAATAAGGCAAAGCCTCCAAAAGATGGAGCCTGCTATTTTTGGAATGAGCCTTATCATTGGAAAAGGAATTGCAAACTCTTCCTGGAAGATATAAAAAGAAAAGGAAGGAAAACGGGGCTATCTCTTTATATATTTATGTTATAGATATTCATTTTTCTACTTCCTCTACATGGGTATTAGATACTACATGTGATTCTTACATCTGTACAAATGTGTAGGGCCTTAAGGATAGTAGAAAAATGAAGGGCGAAGTGGACCTACACATTTAAAACAGAGCAAGAGTTATAGTTTTAACAATAGGCACTTATAAATTAGTTTTGCCTAGTGGGATATCCTAATAATTGAAATGTTTATAACATGAATGCTAAAAGGATTAAATAAAACGATTTGAATCCAACCTACTTATGACATAGTCGTCTAGGCCATATAAATGAGAAACACATTTATAAAATCCATTAAGATAGATTTCTTAGTTCATTTGATTTTGAATCAAGCGACATGTGTGGATCTTGTACTGGACATAGTGAGAGGGTAACTGATTTATTGAGCCTCACACATATAAATGTATGTGGACCACTAAATACACCTGCTAGAGGAGGTTATCTATACTTTATAATTTTATAGATGATTCAGTAGATATAGTTATGTCTATCTAATGAAACACAAATATGAATATTTTAAAATGTTTAAAATATTCCAAAATGAAGTGCAAAACCAACTTGGCAAGACAATTAAAACAATTCGATCAGATCGAGGAGGTGAATATTTGAGCCAAGAGTTCATTGAACATCTTAGGAGTTGTGGAATTATTTCAAAACTCACTCCTCAAGGAACACCACAATGGAATGGAGTTTCTGAAAGGAGGAGTTGAATTCTATTAAATATGGTTCGATATATTATGAGTCAAACAGATCATCCACCTTCCTTTTGGTGCCATGCATTGAAAATAGATGTGTTCACACTGAATCGTGTTTCATCTAAGGCAGTTGAAAAGACACCATATGAGATATGGACCGGTATGAAACCTAGCTTGTCTTTCTCAAGATTTGGGGATGTGAGGTCTATGTTAAACAACAGACTTCCAATAAGTTCTCAAACAAATCCTCCAAATGCCTTTTTGTGGGGTATCCCAAGGAAACAAAGGGATTTATGTCTATAATCCCACCGAACATAAAGTGTTTGTTGTTCAAAATGGTGTCTTTCTAGAAAAAGAGTTCATCTCTAAAAGAACTAGTGGGAGAAAATTACATCTCGAAGAAGTTCGAGAATCTCAAGACACCACAGAACCATAGATGGAAGATAAAGAAGACTCACAAGATGTTGTTGAGCCTCCTCATGTAACACAAGGCCTACAGAGGTCTGATAGGTCACGACAACCAAAGAGATATGGATTCCTGTTATTGGGAGTCATAATGTGTTTATCATTGAGCACAATGATCAACCACCTATTCCAAGGCCGTAGTGGGACCAAACTCTGACAAGTGGCTGAATGCCATGAAGTCTAAAATGCAACCATATATGACAATCAGGTATGGGTCTTGATTGACCCACTTCGAGGTGTAAAATCTATTGGGTGCAAATGGGTTTTTAAAAAGAAAACTGACGTGGATGGCAAAGTGAATGTCTTCAAGGTAAGACTGGTTCTAAAAGGATTCAAACAAACTCATGGTGTTGACTATGATGAAACAATTCCTAGTAGCAATGGCCAAGACAATCAGAATCCTTCTTGTCATTGCAGCAAATTATGATTATGAAATATAGAAGATGGACGTCAAAACAACTTTTCTTAATGGAAAGCTCATTGAGGATGTGTACATGACACAACCTGAAGGTTTTATGTTTCTAGAGGTGTAACACACCTTAACTAATCCCTGTAGCTTCATTTTATATCATTATGGAACCATTCTTGTGCATTGAATAGCTTATAAAGTCAAAATAAATCAATTTTGAAAATTTGATATTTAAAAGTTACTATTCACTCAATATTGGCCCTGTTAGTGCAGGATTTGACCAAGATGGGGGTGAATTAGTCATACTTAAAAATTAAAACGTAAATCACATAAATTAAAACAAAGTCACCGGGGGTGCAGAGGAATAATAGACAAAGCGATTTATCTTGGTTCAGTCCTCTTTGACCTACGTCCAGTCCTCAGAGCTCCTATGAGATTTGCAATCTACTAAACGCAAATAATCAGGCTTCATAAGCCTTTACAATTAAGGAGTCACACTCCCCCTCACTATTCGCAAGATAAGAGAGACCTTCACTCTCTGTTTTTCAACAACCTAACAGCCCAATACACTCAAAGCCCTAACTTTGAGTTTCTTAACATATATAAGAATAATCACAAGTTTGAACTCTCAAAAGAGTAGATAGGCTAAACACTGAATCTCACAGAATAAATTTGAATGTTTACAGAAGGCAAGAGACAGAGAGCGTATGAATAGCAGCGTTGTTGATTGTCGTCTCTTTCCATCTTCAATGCTTCTTTATTTAAGTTATCCGTTAGAGAAGGCCAAATGTCCGTTACTCAGGTTGAGTAGCCGTTGTCTCTGGTTGGTGTGAGCATTGACTGTGGCAATAAATATAATCCTTCAACATTGGTGAAGACTGAAAAAAATTTGTTTGCTTCTCATTGTTGGAGATCTTCAGCATGTGAAACTTTTCTTGTTTCATAGGTTAGTAAATGAGCATTTATGGTGGCGGGTAGGTTTTAAAAATCTTTAACAGGAATAAGGAAGGATTTGGTAAAAGTGAAGCTTCAAGTCAGACGCTGTTTGTCAGATAAAGTTGTGACTCAAGTTGTGGGAATGCATAACTCAAGTTCTACCTCATAGTTTTGAAGCTATCTAAAATGTCATGTGATAAAACTTCAAGTTTTCAAAATGCCTGGCTCAAGTTGAAGAAAATTTAATTTGGAAACTCGAGTTCACAATGAATGTTTCATAATGTAGTTCAAAAACTTTTATTTGGATAACTCGAGTTTAGACTGCAAGTTATGAAATCATGTTGTGCAACCTGAGTTCTGAAAAGTGAGTAACTAGAGTCACTGAAACTTGAATGCTATAACTTGAGTTTATGTTGGAAGTTCTTTTGTAAACCAGTTATGCAACTCAAGTTATATGCTTCTGCAACTCGAGTTTTAATGTACCAAAAAATTCCTCAGTAGTTCAGGGTCATGAAACTCGAGTTTTATAAACCTGGAACTAAAGTTATCATAACTTGAAGTGGGAAACCCGAGTTGTCCTTGAAATTTTAGGGAAACTCGAGTTCTCCAAGACTGCAACTTACTAAAAACACTCCGATGCTTAAGTTAGTATAATCAATCATCAAAACAATGGTAAATCAACATTACTTACAGTTCATTGGGATTCACCATTCCCAATTCTATTCGAATGTTCATGAATTGCTCCCTAACTAACGGTTTGGTGAAGATGTCTGCTATTTGTTGATGGGTTGGAACGAAAACCACTTTGATGTCTTTCCTTTTGCACATGATCTCGGATGAAGTGATGATGCATATCGATATGCTAAGTCCAAGAGTGATGTACAGGATTCTTGGCCAAATTGATAGTGCTGGTGTTGTCACAGAGTATGGGAATTTCTTTGAAACTCATTCCCAAGTCTTGAAGTTGCTATTTCATCCACAACACTTGAGCACAACAACTTGCAGTAGCTATGTATTCAGCTTTTATTGAGGATAGTGAAACTGTTGATTGCTTCTTGCTGAACTAGGATACCAATGAACCTCCAAGGAACTGGCATTGACCGCTTGTACTTTTCCTATCAGTCTTGTATCCCACATGGTCAAAATCTAAATATGTTATCAATCCTTCATTAGTTCCCTTGGGATACCATATTCCAAGATTAATGGTGCCAGCAAGATATCTAAATATCCTCTTCACATTTTCAGCATGTGATTCCTTTGGTGTTGATTGATAACATGCACACATCCCAACGCTGAACTGAATATCCAGTCTGCTGGCCATAAGATAGAGCAATGAACCAATCATTCCTCTATATCGCTTGATATCAAAGTCTTTACCTTTTGCATCAGCATAAAGCAATGCCGTTGAACTCATGGGAGTGTCTGAACTTTTGCAATGATCTATCCCGAACTTCTTCAAAAGCTATTTTAGGTACTTTGTCTGGCTAATGAAAATGCCATTCTTCCTTTGTTTGATTTGAAGTCCAAGAAAGAAGTTGAGTTCTCCCATCATTGACATCTCAAATTTCGGCCTGTATAATCTTAGCAAACTCTTGGCAAAGATCGTTATTAGTTGCACCGAAAATGATATCATCAACATAAATTTGAACAATTAACATATCATATTTAGAATGCTTAACAAATAAAGTTGTATCAACCTTTCCTCTAGTGAAACCCTTCTTAATCAAGAATTACTAAGTCTTTCATACCATGCTCTTGGTGCTTGTTTTAAACCATAAAGTGCTTTCTTAAGTTTAAAAACAAGATCAGGCTTAGAAAAATCTTAAAAACCTGTAGGTTGTTCAACATATAGTTCCTCCATAATAAACCCATTTTGAAAAGCACTTTTGACATCCATTTGAAAGAGTTTGAAATCCATTAAGTACGCAAAGGCAAGTAGGATACGTATGGCTTCCAATCTTGCTACTGGAGCATATGTTTCCCCATAATCAATTCCTTCTTCTTGATTGTAGTCTTTGGCCACTAATTGAGCTTTGTTCCTGACAATGTTTTTGGATTCGTCAAGTTTGTTTCTAAATACCCATTTAGTGCATATAACCGGATGGTCATTTGGACGGGGTACTAAGTCCCAAACTTGGTTTCTTTCAAATTGATTTAGCTCTTCTTCCATAGCTATAATTGAATCATTATCATTCAAAGCTTCCTCAACATTTTTGGGCTCTACTTGTGAAATAAATGCTGAAAATTGAGCCTCATTTTGAAATTCATATTGTGTTCGTACACCTTCATCCACTTCTCCAATCACTTGATCAAGAGGGTGATTGCGGATGTATTTCCACGCTCTTGGTTGAGGGGATTGAGGATGTTCATCCGATTGATCCTTTTCTAGATCATTTATTAGTTGAATATCGGTTGAACTATCCTTCTTTTCTTTTTCAAAAAATTTTGAAATAACAATATCTTCATCAAGATTAGGTTTCACTTGAGGTTCAGTCTCAACAAACACTACATGCACTGACTCTTCTACTACACAAGTATGTTTGTTAAAGACTCTAAATGCTTTACTTCTATTAGAATATCCTAGAAAAAAATTGTCATCAAATTTAGGGTCGAATTTACCAAGATTGTCCTTACCGTTGTTGTGGATGAAGCATTTGCTCCCAAATATGTGTTGGTGAGAAAGGTTCGGCTTTCTTCCTTTGAACAGTTCGTAAGGAGTCTTTCCCATGGAAGTCCTGATGTACGCTCTATTGGATATATAGCATGCCGTGCTAACTACGTCAGCCTAGAAAACTTGAAAGACTTTCTTCTCAGTCATCATTGTACCAGCCATATCTGCAAGTACTCGATTCTTTCGTTCCACGACTCCATTTTGTTGAGGTGCTCTTGGAGCTGAGAAATTGTGGTTGATCCCTTCTCTTTCACAGAATGTTGAAAAATCACCATTCTCGAATTCTCCACCATGATCTATTCTTATAGAAACAATGGACATACCCTTCTCATTTTGGACCTTCTTGGTAAAAGTAATAAATAACTCAAAAGTTTCATTCTTTGAAGTTAGAAATAAAGTCCATGTAAATCTTGAGAAATCATCTACAATAACTAGAGTATATAGATTTCCTCCTAGACTCTTTACTCTTGCGGGACCCATTAAATCCATGTAAAGTAGTTCAAGGGGTCTTTTAGTTGAAATTTCTTTCTTTGATTTAAAAGAAGAGTTAGTTTGTTTTCCCATTTGGCAGGCATCACAAACTAAGTCATTTTTAAAACTGATTTTTGGAATCCCTTGAATTAATTCATTCTTGATTAATCGGTCAAGCCTATGCGTGTTAACATGTGCTAAATGTTTATGCCATAAACGACTTTCATCAGTTTGACTAATTAAACAAGAGTTAGTGAAAGCATTTTCTAAATCAATGGTATAACAGTTACCGTCCCTTGGAGCTCGGAGTTGAATGTTCAACTTTTCTTTGTTGATCGGTAGATCTTTCTTATTGATAATGAAGCATTCTTATGAGTCGAAGATCACCAAATTATCTTTATCAGCACTTTGGCTCACGCTCAGGATATTGTGACATAATCCTTCCATGTGATAAACATCTTTGACTGGAGCTCCATTTGCATTGCTCACTTCACCAACGCCAACAATTCTACCGGATTGGTTGCCTCCAAAGCTTACTTTTCCTCCTTCTTTTGCTTTAAGGTTGACAAACTTATTTTTGTCACCTGTCATACGTGTAACATGTTAGTGCAGGATTAGACCAAGAGGGGGGGGTGAATTGGTCCCCTTCTTTTGATTAATAAAAGATGAGAATAAAAACACCGAGAGAAGAAAGGGAAGAAGAACAAACAAAGTTATCCTGGTT
>JANTPZ010078701.1:695-20561 GCA_025593235.1 Vachellia pachyceras | reverse complement strand
AAAAAATGAGATGATAAAAATTAATTAACAAGCTAATACAAATTTTTAGTGACAAATTATTTTATTCATTATATTGCTCAATGATCTAAATAAATGACCTTCTGTTCGCTTCTCATACAACCGCGACCCTCAATTACTTAAAAGAACATAAATCTTATTTAATGCTACATATTCACATATATATTATTTTAGATATTGTGATAAATTTGAGAAAAAAACAATGATAAAAGTTAGGGAGAAAATTTTTTGTGTGTGTATAATTTTAAAATAAAAATAAAATTAAATTCATGATAGCTCTGAGCTCTCTCCCCTTATTCCTTTTCATACCCCTTCTCTCTCTTCCTTTATTTTTCTCATTGTACCCAAAACAGAGGAAGAGAAGCTTATTGTTCAAACGCTCCAATTTGCAGCTTCTGACGAGAAGCTCCTTTTGGCTTATAATGCATTCTTACCATAAGCTTAACCAAACACTAGCAACTCATGCCCACCGCGCTTTTACCATAAAAAAGTTACTTTTTAACCTCACAACGCCGTGCCAAACGCAGTCGAAGTCGTTTTTTCCCCCTTTAAACGCGGAGTTTGAAAGCATTTTCAATTAATGTTCTTTCAAAAACGAACATTTGAGCCTCCATAAACAATATCAGGAATTAGATCAATTAAATTCTTTCAAACCTGTGTTCCATTCCTTCATAACAATATTCTTCCTTTTTGTGTTTCTGCTTAGCAAACTTGTTAGCTAAAAAATTTCTCTGATGATAATGCTTCTTATGCTTTACGAAACTAGCATTAACCCCAAACAACGGCCTTAGATGATGCTGATAAAAGATATTACAAGCTGCAAATATAAGTTGTCTAAAATTGCCTTTTCATCAGAACCAAACTCCAGATACGTATCTAATATCTATTATAAGCTTATCACTGTAATTTACTAATTTACACTTTCGTTTACACAGACGGGCACTTTTAGTATGAGCATATTTAATTTGTGTTCTCAAAATCTTAAGTTCTCATCTGTTTTTCCTGCATCGAAGAACACATGGTTGGTTGTTGTACGTATACCGTATCATTAGGCTTATTTGGATAATAGCCCGTTTGGGCATCCAAAAGTTATTCCTGCGGTTACCGAGACAAAATTCCTCTCACATATTTACCTCGGAATATATGTCCATTCTCCCAATGGACTTACTAAACAAGCCCTTTAACAGAGTGCAATACATAAACAGAACATATACAACATCAGACAAAAACATACACAGTACCTAGAGCCATACGTTTGATTGATTTTACAGAGCAGTTATCAAGTGGGAGAGAGTATAGAAAAAGAATTGAAATGGGAGCACAGGCGACGTGAGTGACTCGGTGGAAGAGAAGGAATCCATGGAAGTTTCATCGGTAGGAGTAAGGCTAAGTCACTACTTGTTAAAGGTAGCAATGAAAGCGATGGGACCTTTGCCTGTAACAGCAGCTTGAATTGCAAAGATGAGGAAAACCACCATGGCTAACCTGGAGTGCTTGATCTCTGCAAGTTGAAGTCTGGCCCTCTCATCTGGGTCGTTGGCCAAGCCGAGGGGATCAAAGAACTTGCCGCCTGGGTATAACCTCTTTTCTGGGTCAAGCTCTGCATTTCTTTGGAATTCAATGTAGCCTATCAATATCACCTCAATCCAGATCAGTGTGGTCAATGAGAATGGAAGAGGAAGCCCCAGATAGGATGACCCTTCCACCAGCTCTACCTGATGATGATCATGCCAGTTATAAAAAACAAAAACCATTAAACTTGGTATATATATTTTCCCACTCACCAACCTGACATTATGGATGACACATAAATATCACGATTGATATCACCCTAAAGCCACACACAAATTTGAATCAAATTCTTTAGATGCTAGCTATATGGTTTCTCTATGAAATTATGATATGTGAAAAACCTTTACCATATAAGCAATCAATAATATGATAGGCAGTTGAAACTCGAAACACTTGCCTTCATGTCTTAAAACTTATAGCACATGGATCTTTGGAATTTAGATTCACTCAATTTATGGGAAGAAAAAACAGTAGTTATGAGCAAATTTTAAAGTTCAGATTAGCTGTACCCGCAGAACAAAGAGATTTCAATAATAGATACGGCCAGAAGTGTGCAAATCGCTCGTTTTCCCCCGCAAAATTGAGCCAATTTATCCACATTCTATCCTTGTTGTGTGGGAGAGAAACAAATAACACCAGGTGATGGGACCCACATACACCAGGTGGTTCCCATTAAGTCCCACCCTTCGTGTCTCCAGGCGAAATAGCAACAGGGAAAAAAAGTAATTGGGAGTCTGGTTCTTCCGATTTGAAGTGAAATTCGAGAGAAAGAGAGAGTAAATCGTTAAGTATGGACTAATGTGAAAAACATCGTAAAAAGTTTGTCTTCATCGTTGTTGTCCACAGGAGTCACAATCATCTTCATCACCATTGTGATGTTCATACAGAAGCAAGTGGACCACGAGAAGCCACGCTCAGCAAAAAGCAACGCAAAGCGTATTACCGCCACACACGGGGGGCCATGTAACAACGATATCGGATATTTTCATTAGCTTATACACACAGCAACACAACAACACTAAAAAAAAATCAAAATCCACATAAAAATCCCACAATCTCATGAGCTGAAACCAAATACTTATTTACAGGTTTGAAGACTTTTGGTTCGACACAGACAGATTGTGATAATGCTATTGAAGAAAGGCCGTTTGATCAGCGATCACCAAACAGTTTGACTATTTCAATGATTGAAAAAGAATGGTAGGTTTATACTCAATTTTTCACATAAGCATTTGAAAAAAACACAAAAGAGTACCTTTCCAGCGTCTTGCCATGCGACTCCGGTGAATGCCTCGACGGCCAAGGCACCGAGTGCTCCCAGCATTGCCCACCTTCCATGAATCAGCTCACACTCGCGGAATCTCTGCAACCCGAACACCTCCGTGTACGGCTGGAATGGAGTTGGTTTAACCTCCGTGTTCTCCACTCTTGTTCCGATTATTTCTCCGGCCTCGTTCTTGGCCAGATTCTGGTCCAGCGAGTCCAAATCGAACTGCAAATACTCAGCGGGTTTGCCGAGTCCAAATGGATCGAAACCACGGTCTCCCACCATAGTTCCGTCGAGCCATTCCGGTGGTTTGGCACCGGGGAACCACACGAGGCGGCCTCCCGATGGTTTGGTATTGAACGAGGCTTTTTTGGGGGGTGGAGGGGGCGGGGCGGCCTTCTTCTTGGTGCCGAACTTGAGCAGGGCGTGGAATCTGCCGGAGTCAGAAGCGGGATTGTTTGTGGTGAGACGCGTGCCGAAGAAGTAAGAGGTGGCGGCCGACGTGGCAGAGGCGGCCATGGGAGAGTGATGGCGAAGCAGCGAGCAACGAGGTGCGAGAGATTGGAAAGGACGAGTGGAAATGGAGGAAGACAGAGTAATATATTGTGTGAAAAAAAGGAATTATGTGATGGGAAGGCATGTGAACGAGAAGCTTATCTCTGCCTTATCTGAATAGGGGGCCATGGATGGTTGATGGCAGCTTCACCTCATACGTGGGTCCAGTTGGCAAAATTTAATTTCTTTTTTTTTCCAATATTTAATTTATTTTTGACATTTTGATGTGTTCAGGCAATTGGCTACTACTCACAAATACAGATTTTTAACTTTAATAGTAGGTTTTTTTTAGAGAGAAGGACGATAAAAACATAATTTTTGCATGTAGGAGTATTGCATTCCATATATTAGAAGTACGAATTAGTTAAAGTTACAAGTGTTTATCACTTAGTTAATAATTCAAAGTCTATATAAAGAGTTATAATAAATTAGTTTAAGTGTAAGATTGTGTAATTATCACCATAAAGAGGAGGATAACTTAGGTCTTTCATTTCAGAAGTTCCCAAAATTGGATTTGTTCATTACCCTTAAATGAGGATAAATTAGTATTGTTCCCGGGTTTATAATAACACATGGAATTTTTGGATCTAAATTAGTGTGGCATACATGTTATCAGAACCAGGTAATTTTCTGTGCCTAAAATGTCAGCCTGTCATTTGTTTTTGATTCAATCTTCCCTGTGGCACAACGTCTAGCAACTTGTCAAGATCATGGATCTTGATTCTGGAGGGCATTTTGGAGATTTTATATGTTGTTTAATTTTTTCTTTTTCTTTGTGGGTCCGAGTAATAGGGTTTTTAGAGACTTAATGGTTTTGTTACTCTTGCTCCATCTCAAAAAGTTTATTGGTAATTTTGCATCTTTAAAACATTTTTGTTCAATATACTCTTTCACTGACAATTTATTGTCAAATATATATATTAACCGTAAAACAATCCATTACTTGTTTAAAAAAAAAAATAAACCCCTTAATCCTAATTTTAGCTGAGTTTTTATTTTTTAATGAAGAGGTTTATTTATTGTGTTGTTTGTTTTATAGTGTTAATTCTCTCTCTAATATAACATGGTATTATTAATCATTTTTAACTAGGGATAAGCATTTGGTTTTCGGTAAAAATTGAAAAACTGAAATGTTCATAAAAATAAAACTAAACCAAAATCAAACCTAAAAATTAACTGTACCAAAATAACTGAATTATTTCGGTCCAGTTTTTTGGTTAACGAACTAACAGAAAATAATTTTTTGGTTTTCAGTTTTTTTCCTCGCCCCTATCAATAACATGTTGTATATTCTTATTTATAAAAAGGAAATTGTATTTTCATGTACAAACTGACCCCAAGAACCTGGACCAGGCAATACCTGTCTGGGCCTATCCATATATGAAATTAAATGGGTAAGAAGGATGTAGCTCACAACTGATCCACGAAACCCATTTATGAAAACTGAATCTATCAGAAACGAAGCCCACCAAACTTAAGACCCTGTGCGCCTAAAAAGTAAAAACACCACCGACGAAATTAGAACAATACAGAGAAGATTAACAACATCCTTGCACAAGAATAACACGTTCAAATCGAGAAAGCTCTAAATTTAAACTATCACAGTGAAAGGAAAAAAAAAAACCCACCAGAATATCCTAAATTATGGTATTTCACTTAAAATCACAGAGAAAATGATTATATTCCCTTCGGTTCCATAGTTTCCATACCCACTATTTTGCCTTCATTAACTTCAAGCATCTAGTTCATATTTTGGGGGGAAAATAACATCTTCCTTCATCTTGAATTCTTTATTTTTATTTTTGACCCGAGGAGAAGCACAACTGCATCAATTCCAACATAAAGTATGAAACTTCGTGTTGAGTAACATCCACCATGAAATTTTTTTTTTTTTTGGCCAACACTACCATGAAATATTTGCTTCATAAGCACTAAATATTCTAAACTAATTTTGCTTTTCGTGTAGCACCAACCATAGGCCTCGTAGAGTAATCATTTATAACACAAGTCGCATTGTTTACAAGGATTCTTCTCACATTGTGTACAACAACAATAATAAAAAAAAGGGATATTTTTGTTAAAAAAGGAGAAGTGAAAGCGAGGGTGAAACTAGTAAAGTTGGGTTGGGAAAGTGTTAAAAAGGAGGGAGAGAGAAACATGAAGTGATGATGGGATGCCATGCCAAATCTGGGTCTTTGGTGACAGAGAGCAGGACATGCCCCATATTATGCCTCCCTACAATCGCATACACCCAAAATAGCTTATTATAAACTCCATCTTCATTCAGTCCATCATTAATACTCCAACCAAACCATACAACCCAGTGCCTTTGACATTTAACTGGGTTCATAAGCATAGAGTTCGAGGTTCGTTTCCCAGCTGTATGTATGGAGAGGGCATCGTAAGCATCACTAAGGGCCATTCAACAAATCTACAATATGAGAGGATCACTATCTGTTACTGGTGGTGGATACTCCGAACTAAGAAAAAAAATACTCCAGCCACTTTTCACAGCACAATCAGCCTCAACACGCTCTCACGGCAACAACATTAAACGAAACAGTTGTGTTGAAGCCCAAATAGCAGTACTTAATTATGAACCTCAAACCTGAGAGACAGGTCATTTTTACAGGATGGTATGATTAAGAAATAAAACACTTGGTGGAGGGAGGTTTATGATTGTGGTGGTGGGTTGAGAGGAGATGATGAATGACACGAGGTGGTGTCGAGGAATGTCGGGGGAAAGTGAAGAACATTGATGGGAAAAGGGAAAAAGGAAAAAGGTGAACAGTGGAGAGCCTCCCACAATGACTACACATGAAGAACCACTCATTTCTCAGGTGTGTGTTTCTGGCTGGCTATACTCTTAATTACTTCTTTAATCTTAATTAGTCTCCACATTCATTCATTATGTTATATTATATTATTCCCAAAATACCAGCTCCTATGTCCCAATTCTGTCCCTCCTATTCCCATTCCCACGTGCGGTGGGACTCCGTGTATGAATAATTCATCTTCCTTGCTTCTCACTTTTTCTCACTTCCTATGTGATACTATGGATCATTCAAGTTTCATCCCAACAAAGGCCACTTACAAGGCTACTTTTATTCTTTTCTAATATGTAAAGTCTTAAATAAATCACGGCTCGGCATGAAGAACTTGGTTAGAAGGGTTTCATTTAGTTATAAATATACCTCAATCCAGTGGCGGAGTTAAGACCTTGAAGCAGTGGGGGCAATTTTTTATTTTCAAACAAATGACAACAGACTTGCTAGTATAGATAATTTGAGCAGGTTCAAATCTTAAAACTCAGTTGGTGCATAATAAAAATCTAATAGCTATTTCCATACATATATAAAAATTGAGTGGAGGCATTTGCCCACACTCAAATATGAGTAGCTCCACCATTGCCTCAATCTCCATATCAACGTGTGTGTGTGTTTAATTTTTTCTTGAACTTGTTGTGTTGGTTTTATTAAGAATTTCTCTAACTATATGACAGCACATTTTTATTTTAACCCCATCTCACATCAAAATTTTCCACCTTCCTTGTTGTGACATTTATTAAGAGAAGAACCAATCTGATTGGCTCAAGCAATATATTATAACAAGTAAATAGTTATTACAGGGGTGGAATGCTCAAGGCACGGGGATCAAGTCTAATTAATTATTGCTTATGATTAATTAAAGACGAAGCAACCATGCCGTTTGTTAACTATAATTTAGATTAGATTTTTTTGGTGGTAATGTCAATCACAATTAATTACCTTAATTATCTGTTACTACAGCTTTAGAAAAGTGTCTGCATGTGATTATTATTCGTAATTAAAAAAAAAAGAGTGAAGGAATGGAATGGGAGAGTGCTATTATTCTCACTAAGTCATTATACATACTTTTGGTACCTAATTAGTTGGGGGAGTAAAGCCTCTATGTGGTTGCACCATGAAAACGTAAATCAAGTCTTACTGTTTGTTTAGTAGTTAATACAGATTCTGTGCGTCCTTGTTCGCTTTGTGCATTAGCAACTGTCCCTTAAAAAACGCGTCTAAATTACCCTTATCTGTTTATTTCTCAGTACCCATTTAGCGTATGTTTTGATTAGTGGTTGAAATTACTTTAATAACGTGATTTACGGTTTACAGGTAAATATATGAAAAATATTTTATCTTAAGCTACATGAACATGTTTTTTATAAAAAAACTAATGGAAGCATGCATTGGTTTATTTGTAAGGAGATTTGCCTCAAAGAATGTCATGCATGATACGATAGTAGTCTTAGGGTGTGTTTGGAAATTCTGTTATGAGAAAGGGGTTTACAGATTTCGAGGTATTTTACGGATTCTAAAAACATTTTACGGATTTCAAGATAATTTTTACAAATTTCAAGATGATTTTATCTCGATTTACGTATGCCGTTGGAAAACGGTATTCCAAACAACCACTCAACGTGGCAATGTATGAATTTTAATTTGAGGCCATTAGGTACGTAAGCAATGATGTCGGTTCAAAGAATATGAAATCACGTGGAATATATGAGAAGAAAAAACCTGGGAGATTGCTCGGTGGAACGGAACTTTTTAATTAACACTATGCTCAACTAATCCTATTTACACGATATAGTAAACATATTTTTGTAATTCTATTCATAAAGTTACATTATTAAATTTTTTATACGAAAGTATACTTGTATATTTTATTTTTTGTCCTCTAAATTTTGTTTTTGTGTGACATAAAAAGTAAACTTAATAAAATTTAATATTTTTTAAATTACAAGTAAAATATATTAAAAAGCAACTTGTGAAGAGTGTAGATATTGTGCTTGTTTGGCAAAGCGTTACTTATACCCATAAGCACGTTCAACAGTGTTTTTCCGCAAAACGAGACAATCTCCTTCACATATTTGCCTCGACTTGTGTGAATAAGCCCATAAGTACTTCTCCACCACTTTGCCAAATGGAATTGTGTTTGTTTGGGAGAGTGTTCGGACTCTCCAGAAGCACGTTCAACGGTATTTTTTTCAAATCAAGATAATCTACTTTACATATTTATCTCGTAAATCATAAAAATGTTGGCAAAAAAAAATCATAAAAATATTCTCCACTACTTTTTCAAACAGACACATTATTGATTAAGTTTTAAATCAGTGGTCTATTTGCTTTTAAAAATTTGGTTGCCAGTGACGATGGGTTGGAATTACCTGGGAGAGGGGAGAGCATAAACCGAAAGTGAATTTAAATATTTTTTAATTAAAAAATGAATAGAATAGAAATGGTGGGGTGTGGGCCACACGGGGAGGTGGGTGCACGTGGAGAGGGGGCCCACAGAAGGGGGAGGCACACGTGGTGGTACTGACAAATGCGTATTCGTGCGCAAAGCAGAGAGGAGAGTGTGCAGAAGCAGAACGTTGGGAACTGGAAACTGAAAACAACACACATTCCACTACACACGTGTGTACCCCCTTCCCTTACTTATGCTGCCCACCCACCATTCCACTTTATCTTTGCACCAAAAATAAATAAAAAATTGAGAGATTTGGTTTGATTAGGATTACACGTAATTTTAATATATTTTGTTAATTATAGTGTTGGGTTGGCATAATACTCTAACGTGATTTCTAAATCAAGTTATCGTCATGTGTATTTTCAAAATTAACTTATTTACTTGTGTATTGAAATTTACATTGATAAAAACATCGCCTTAATTCGCACAATTAATTGGAATACTTTAAAAACACAATTGTAAATTATAACACAAAGTAAATTGAGCTATTACAGTTTAAAATCGAATTAAATCCTTTTATCTATCTCTTATATGTAATATTAGGGGAAGTATAGATAAGTGGAGTATGTTAAGAAGGTAACCATAGTTCTCTTTTAATTAAATTTGCTCTGTTTATCATAACTGAAATGGAATTTCCAATAAGTTAAATACAGAAAAAAAGGAATTCCTGTAGTATTAATTATCGAAACGATCCCTTTGTAATTGAATGCATCGTGCATACGTTGTGGGGTCACTTTAATTTGCATCGGAAATAGTTACGATAAATAATAAATAATTTGGTCCCCCTCTCTGACTGACTCTTGCACCCCAGAGCGAGTAATTTAATGAGATGGAAGCTGCATCGCAGGTCCTTGAGTGAAGTTACAAAATAAAATCTTCATTTTGAAACTTTGCTGGGTCTGATCACCAAACTAAATGCTCTTTGGGACATTATGGGACTCAGCAGATGTCTACGATTACCGGGAAAAGGTACAACTCTCTCAATTGGAAGGCAATCATTGAAGTCTGGGATCTGTTTGTTTCGGGGATTGGAAGAAGGGTGGTATGGTGGGATTTATGGACTTATCCACCATGGTATGGTGGGATTTATGGACTTATCTTGACAGGCATAGATTTTGCTGACCGTAATGTGGAGTACATTCAGCATGAGGATAGGATTGTCGATTTTATCCTCCTTAGTGGTATGTGGAAGGTTGCGAAGTGGGCGACTTTCCTTCCTCCTCACATCTTTGCCATAATCCTCCGGTCAAATCCCCCGTCTAATGGGAGAGACGATGAGTTCTTCTGGAGGGGTTCTCCGGATGGTACTTTTTCCGTCAAATATGCTTATACGTTCCTCCGGAGACATGCTAATGAGGTGACTAATCCGGTGTGGCGGAAGATTTGGCGTTAGCCGGTCCCTGAAAAAATAAAATTCTTCATGTAGCAAACAACCCATGAGAGAATCGCTACTAACACTCTTATAGTCAGGAGAGGGTTGTCAGTGTTAGGAAACTGCCCTTTTGGTTGTCAGTGTGAGGAGAGTGTCATCCATGCTCTTCGAGACTGTGAGAGAGCGAGAGGGGTTTGGAAAGAATTTATTAGCACTAACCTTTATACTGCTTTCTTCTCTCATGATGTGCAGGGTTGGATTTCTTGGAATCCTTTGCATCAGCCTAGTAAGGTCAAATTTAGGCGATAGCCGTGGTCTAAAATCTTTCCGTACGTTTGTTGGGTTTTATGGAAGACCAAATATGCACAGGTGTTTGACTTTTCAGGAGCGTTTGCGAAGGAAATTTTTCAACAGTGCATGTTTCATATCATGGACGACGTATATGGGGGAAGATTCATCCACAACATCTTCAAGGATTCTTCATCCACAAACACACACTGGAACCCGCCGCCCAGTGGAGTTCTTAGGGTGGATGTTGATGCATCTGTTCGAGCCCTTGACCAGGCTGTGTGTGCTGGGTTAATTAGGGATGAGCAGGGACGCTAGATAATGGGTTTCCCAAGGGCGCTTGAACATGTTCCAACGACAGCAGTGGAGATTTTGGTGATTCAAACTGGCTTAGAGGTCTGTCGAGCTTTCAAGTTTAGCGACATCTAGGTGTATTCAGACTCACTTGAAGCAGTCAATGTTTTGCTCAGAGATCGTGGCCCCACTCATCAGATGCGCCATGAAGTTGAGGTCACTCGGCATCTTCTCTACAATGGGTGGAATGTCGAGCTATACCATGTTTCGAGGGAGTGTTTGATATGTGCTGACATTCTGACCAAGGAAACTCGACCCAGCGGCTCGCAGATTGAGTTGATTCCTCACGCCCCTCTTAGTTGCAGGGAATGCCTTTTGTTTGATCAATCTTGTGTGAGAGACGTTGTTCCCAATCTGAACTAGTTTCCTTTCTTTTCCTCTTTCAAGCTTTGCTTGCCCTTGTAACCCAAAAAAAAAAAATTTTGATTGGCTCAAAATGAATAAATAAATAAATATTGCTGGCCAGCTGAAGTTGATTTTGAGTGGTTCACAAATTCCCAAAATTAATTCTAAAACATTTTTCTTAAAAGTTGAAATAAAAATAATTTCATATATTATCAAAACAATCATCTATTAAATAGAACGAAACAAGAAAACAATCCTTTAATAGAATGAAACAGAAAAGCAGCTTCAAAAAAAAATTCAATTAGCCTTCCCATAACCATTTCAACCATTTTACAAAACAATCATTGAGAGTTTATTTGAACGTGAGTCCTGAAATCTAAATTTGATTTCAAAATTTAGGTTTTACCATAATATATAAGTTTTGTCTAAGTTGTTATTTTGGATACAAAACATCAGTTTGAAATATATGTTTTGAAAAAGTTATTTTCTTGTCAAATCATACCATCTCCTCTAATAAATTTTCTATTTCATACTTTTTCTTTCCTTTTTCCTACCTACCTTTTGCCTCAAACTCCATAAAAACAAATAACTTCCCAAACACAATCTTTTAAAATCTATGTTTTTATCTCTGAATCCGTAAAAGCTATACTTTAAAATCTATTTTTTAAAATTTAGATTTTACTTTGAAATCGTAAAAATTATTTTAAAAAAGACTTCCAAACAATCACGGAATTGAATTGAATTGATGATGTCTGGGAGGAACCCATCTCAAAGCAATATCCTTAGCTCTGCCACCAACAAGCTAACATGAAAATTCTATTGGCGAAGAGTACATAACCACACTAGTAAATTCTTTTTAAGTTATTAATTATATGTTAATAATGACTTGAGTGGCCTGTGTAATGCAACTTATTATCCGAACTTTGATACATCCATAAACAATAATCAATAATTGTTATTGAAATGACACTGACCCATGGTTTTGCAGACAGCCAAACAAGGCAGCTTTTGATAAGCCATAAATTTGTGAGAAGTACGTCTCTTTGTACAAAAAAAAAATTCCTTCTTTCTCATTGTGGTGGGGAATAAAACAAAGGAGCAAATTATATCACATAAATAAGTGTCGGCAACTGATGCCTCTGAAAATTCGATAGGTCAATTTAATAAAATTATATGTAACGCTTGAAAACAACGTTGCAGATGTACGCAATATATACCAGGACTCGTTATTACAGGCTCAAGTCAAACAAGAGAAAAACAACAAAATCAGAACCCTATCGATTACTACCTCACATATAATTGATCCCCTTCATATATTGCTTTCGATCATATATATATCAACCAAACCATTATCACTTAGATATGAATCAATGTCAGCCAATCTATACCCGTTAAGCATTTCATTTCAAGCATTCAATTTCACCAATAAGATATTGAGACTTACTTGGCATTTTGATTTGCACGCACAGAAAAGACAGGATGCGTTTTGATGAGCGTTTGGACTCTACCAACATACATACAAACATATGTTTAAAAGTATTTTTTTGTAAATTAAAATAATCTTTTTTATATATTTATCTCATAAATCATAAAAAAAACTTATACACCGTTGTTCTAAACGAGCGCACTATTTAGTAGGTGTTTGGATAAGCCTTTTTACCCTCAAAATCACATTCAACAGTATTTTTCGTAAATCGAGATAATCTCCTTAACATATTTATCTCGACCTGTGCTAAAACATTTCTCCACCGTTTTTTTAAATGAGTCGTTAATCTCAACTAGTTTTCATCACTTGGATCTCTGCGATGTAGTGAACCCCGTCTTTAATATTTAAAACTTAATAATAAACTTTCAAGAGCTTTTAAATTTGTGTGTACAACCATAACTTTTAAGTATGCCTGCTTAAATTTTATTTTTGTATGCCTGTAACCATTCAAAGTTGAAGCTATGGCATCAAGTTAAGAACACTCCTAGACATGGGAGTTAGATAATTCCATTCAATTTTATTTTTGTGTAGATTATTCCATAAATTTGAAGTTGCCTGCTGATAGATCATGCATAAAATCAATCACATGGGAGTTATATATGCACGAGTATACAAGTTTAAATGGCTCCGTGTAAGGTTTCAAAAGTCAAGAAACATAGAACTACATATTCCATTCAAATCTTGGCATAGGGTCTCTTAAAAAAATAGTATAATTAAGGTAATTAACCACATTCAATTAAAAAAAACGACAATGTTTTCTAAGAACAACTTTTAAAAAGTGACTGTAATTTTTCCCTGGAATATGAGAGAAATTAGACAAAAGTATATATTTTTGTCACAATCTGAAATGAGTCATATACATATGTACATGGGACCAATAATTAAAATGGCCGGTCCTATATTAAAGATTTGATGAGAGAGGATAGCTGTACTGTGAAGTAGTATATATACGCAGTGGATATTTGTGATGATTTGATTAATAGATAGGGTGGGTATTGAAGGGCATATTACTTAGAAATGGGCCATAAGAGAACATGCAAATGATTAATATGACATTCACTTAAACCAAAAATTTAATTTGTCTCATAGCTAAGCACTGCATGCCATCTCACACAGTGGACCATATCCCCTGATTACGACTTGTATGGATCTTTTCTAATGTTGCATTGCAACCCCATTAATGTTCCACCCCCTTTTTCCAGGAATAATTATCACAAGTGCTTCAGAATTTTCAATTTTATTCATCATTTTTTGGGGTGAGTTTGGAAAAATTCCCCACATAAATTAAATATTCCTTTTCATACATGTATGTGAAAGGCCAATAATTGAGTCTAAAAGTGAATCAACAAGTTTATTATGGGCTTATTTGGAAAAAAGTTAAGAAAAGCCAAAAGCACATTCAACAATGTTTTTCTGTAAAACGAAATAATCTCTCCCTATATTCACCTCGACTTGCATAAAAGTACTTCTCTACCGCGTTCCCAAATAAGCCCTATTACTAGTGGTGCTGCATACATCTCATGAACCCCTCAATGCCTCAAGTGTATAAAAATTAGGGAAATTTAGTCTTAGGCCCCAAATAAGCAAGCTATTTAAGGAATGGTCCCATGAAGGAAAATATTTAATGAGAGGTCCCAATTGACAATATGATGTGCTATGTTGACAACTCCTCATGTTGTCAATGGGACCTCTCATTAAATATTTTCCTCCATGGGACCATTCTTTAAATAGCTTGCTTATTTAAGGCCTAAGACTAAATCTTCCTAAAAGTTATGCGAATAAAAAATATTAAGCTAGCTGTCTGACTGCCTCTAACTCTTAATATCTAAGATAAATAAAAGGTTTATTTTGATAATAAATATAATTGCACGTATTGTGAAGGGATTTTATTAAAAGAATGGTTCAAATATACATTGTAAACAAAAGTATTTTAGAAATGCCATCATCATCCAGTTAGTTATAGAACTCTTAAATGGATCAAGTGTTTGTGGTCGATTAGGAAGTTTGGGTTGAATAATGTAAATTAACACAAAAAAAATAGAAAAGAAACAAAAGGGGGGAGTTAAAATATGATTAATTATATTGATGAATGAATGAATAAAGTGGATGGTAGATTCCTATATTGAGGCAACATATGGATTTGAGAGAACATCGTAATCCATCTTATAATTCTGAAAAGTGAAAGCCTCTCAAACAAGAACAGGATGAGATTCTGTCCAAAATCCCGCAATTCGTGGGCGCAAATTCTGTCTCTAAACCACGAACCTACCTATATTATTCCCATTCATTAACTAATCGATTATCATCATAATAATTATTGCTTTTATCGCTAAACTATAAACCTATTTTATATGCTGCGTTCCTTCCAATTTTTATCGCTAAACTATAAACCATTGGGTCAGTTCGGAAACGCGGTAGAGAAGTACTTTTACGCAAGTCGAGATAAATATGTGAATGAGATTATCTAATTTTACGGAAAAGCACTGTTAAACGTGCTTTTAGGACTTCTCAACGATTTGACACAATGAACCTTAAAAGCTTTTTCAAGGAATTACCACGGCATCATAGGTAAAGAATTACTAAAAGGTAAGAAATGACAAGTAAATAGTATAAAATTGTTGTTACTTATTGTATATAAATCTGTCATTATATATTTTAAAGTTGTTATTGAACGTTTAGGTGATTAAACATTTTCATTTACTCATTTAGACATCGGTAATTTTCATTTTTAGTTATGCCTTTGATGGAATCCACTTTTGCAAATGTAAATACTGGAGCTAGGTATAATTTGTGCGCTTTTTGTATGATGGAAGTAAGTGGACATTTAACATATTTGTTGGGGAGCGTTAGGCCTGATTAAAAAAAATACACTGATTAAAGAATATTCCCATTGCGTCATCACCCAGTTAATTAAGGCTAACTCTGGTCAATATGAGGCATTATTGAAAGGGAAGTTCAAATTAAAAGGCTAATTTTGTTCACTCAGCCTCCCAAGATGCTCATGCTGCAACGACCAAATGGTTGATTTTGTTAACAAAACCACTTCAAATTAATTAAGCAGTTTGACAAAAATATGTTACAAATATTTAATTCTAGAGCGAATTAATGGCAGAAAAATTTCATATTTTTTTTTGGTGAACAACAAGCAAGTGGGCCTTTGGCCCACACTCGGAACCCCCCCGGTATCCGGCGCCTTTTCCTGAGTCCCTGGCCTTCTTTCAACTGGACCAGGTAACCCGGGGCAACTGATTAATCCGGAGCGAGGAAAAATTTCATATTGCATTCACTTTATGTTTGAAAGAGGGTTGCGTCAGTTTTGAAAATTCTCTAAGAAAAATGTAATAATACTTTTGAAATTACACACACCGAGTTATATGCATTAAAGAGCATGTTTATCGTAATGTTATAAAAATGTTTATGACAATCCAAAAAAAATTTCTCTTACATACTTAATTATCTCGTATATCGCAAGTTAATTTTAAAAACTAATTTTACTGTTAATTCAAACAAATTCAAAATCTTATGGAAAGGTAATTAGATTGAGTTGGTGTAATCAAAGGGAAGAAAATACTCCCTCCATGACAAAACTCTGAAGGATTAGATGTTCTTATTTACAAGATAAATTATATAGTTTGAGGAATAATTAATATTTTTTCTATCATTATGCCTATAATAATACCCCTACATATAATGAGATAATTTGCCCACGTTGCAGTACAGAGCATTGATCAGGTTAACAGGATATTAAGCATTAATTAAATGATGGTAAAAACTGAACAATAAAAACAGATTTAAGACATAAATTGGTTAAATATAATTATGTTTGATTAGTGAGTGAGAATCTATCACAGTTTAATTTAACCAGGAAAAGAGGGGAGTAAAGTGTAATGTGGATGGCTAATAGGGCATATATTATGATTGTTTGTAACGTGGGGAAGAAACGATATATATATATATGTACGTGTGTGTAAATATATATAATTGGGACAGAGAATAAAGAATGAGGGGTAGAAGGAAGATTAAATATTTGGAAGCAATAATAATATTAACACAGATACAACGAATTGGGTCAGGACACAGCAAGATCAAAACTTGTAGGTTGTAACACATCCACACATATTTACTATGCTGAAGTAATCCCACTAAAGTCATATTATTTACTTGTTTCATATGAGCACTATCTCTATGCATGAACTTCTTCAACTTATTTCACACCACCTTTGGAATCTATATTTCTACATCTCATCAAATATATGTCTCATTACCAACCAATCACTTCACAATTTTGACCAAAAACAAAAAACACTCCGATTCAATTATGTGCATGTCTAGTAATTCCGTTGGAAGGAATGAGTTACAGATTCCGAGGTATTTTACAGATTTTAAAATTTTTTTTTATAAATTTCGAGATGGTTTTTGTATTGACTTGCTTGCCCGTTGACAAAAAGAAGTTCCAAACAAGCACTATATATGTTGCTGAACATCCCTTGTTATAAAACTTATTGTTTAAATGTGCCAATGCTATTCTTAGCTACATACGACCTATTTTCAATTACGTGTAAAAAGAAAACATTTATGTATAACTTATGTTACACATAGTTGAAGATAAGTTAAGCTCATTTAAAGAATAGATATTTAGGTGTCTCTGAATAATAAAAGTTACAATGAAAAAAAAATTTACAACAATTTCCCTAAAAAATAGTTACATGCAATTAAACAGAATGGAAAAAATGAAGTTTTTTTGAACAACTTTAGCCAACTTGGAACATTACTGATTTTCTTAGTAAGTATCTCAGCACATATTAAATAAATTCATTATTTATGAAAAATCTTAGTTGACAATTCAAATTTAAAATATACTGAATAAAACAAACCTTGGAAGTAAATTTGTCAAATAGTTTCTTCACGGTCAAAATTAATCAGATCTGTTCCCATATCTTACTTCTACAATATTCTGCTATTGATGCATGAATTAGTTATATTTACCAAATATTTAATCATTAGAAAAAATAGAAATGTGGAAGTTACAAATAGTGCTTGTTTATAATTTGGGTGGGCGTTATACACCCAAAAAGGAACTTCAGAATGGCAAAATCACTGGAAAAAAATCTTGTTTAGATAAGCATTAGGCATAATGACATTTTGAGGAAAAAGGAACTTTTGGTGAGAAGTTATTTGGAGCTATTTCTTAAGGACAATGAGAGAAAGATGGGGTATAAAGAAAATTAAGATGAGATATAGACGATCAACAATGGGCATTTAATAATCTATGTAAATTACTACGTTTGAACTCAATATAAAAGCTGCGTGACTTTTTAGAAATCTTATAAAAAGTTAAATAAATTATTTAATTATAATAATATTTTGAAATACACATGTATACTATTAAATAAATGTAATATATATTGACTATTATTATCATTCTATTTTTTTGTCAGAAAATTATCACAATATATAAATATATGAATGTATTATTTAATGAGATTGAGACAAATTTTCTTTTAAAAAAAGTTATTTCTATTACTTACAATCTAAATATAAATTATATCATATCATTTAACTTTTATCTAAAATTTCTTTTTTTAAAAGTTCATTTCACATAAAAGTTACTTCTCATACCGTTTAGAAATTAAAATCAATTACTTAATTACCTAATTACTTTTAAAATTTCTTTTACCTAATTACTTAAGAATTTCGTAAAACGGCTTGAACCAACCTTTGTTAAAAAAACAAGGAAAAGCTAAAAGGAGGGCACAAAAAAGGGAATAACAAATGTTTTGCCATACTTTTTGTTCAGAAAGTCTTATCTTTTAATTTGTTTTTTCCCTGAGACACAGCAAAGAGAAAGTGAGTTCTGGAGAGAAGAAGGCTGTCAAGATACCAAAATATCCCATATTTATTTCTTCCCCTTCCCCCGCTTTTGGATTCTTGCCAGATACTCCCTCCCTCCTCCATTAATGCCCCTCTTGAAACTCTAAACTATCACCCCCAAAAAAAAAAGTATTTTTCTGTATTTATTATACAAATCTACACTCATACACACATATACGCACAGTATATATATTAGCGCCTTTCTCTTCCTCTGTATATTCCCATGGCTCCTTTTCTCTCACTACTGCTTTACTTTGCCGTCTTCTTCTCCGTTTTCCTCTTCCTTCTCCGGCGGAGCCGCTACCGGAGGCTCAGTCTGCCGCCGGGGAGCTTGGGCCTGCCTTTCATCGGCGAGACGCTTCAGCTCATCTCCGCCTACAAGAGCGAGAATCCGGAGCCGTTCGTGGACAGGCGGGTGAACCGGTACGGGTCGATATTCACGACGCACATATTCGGCGAGCCGACGGTGTTCTCGGCGGACCCGGAGGCAAATCGTTTCATTCTGCTGAACGAGGGGAAGCTGTTCGATTGTAGCTACCCGGGTTCGATATCGAACCTTCTGGGCAAGCACTCACTCCTGCTCATGAAAGGTGCTCTCCACAAGAGAATGCACTCGCTCACTATGAGCTTCGCTAACTCCGCCATCATCAAGGATCATCTCTTGGTCGACATAGACCGCCTCATCCGGCTCAACCTCCATTCCTGGACCGATCGGGTGTTCCTCATGGAGGAGGCCAAGAAGGTATTTCATTTCTCTTAACCACCAACTTTCCCAAATCTTTATAACTCGGACCAATCTTTTTTGCGGTTCGACTCGCTCGTGGATCGTCCGAGTTGTCAATCTCTCTTGCCATCATCACATGGGGTGGGAGCTGGTGGTGGTCCAGCAAGGACTAAAACATCCTCCCCCCTTTCTCTCTGTCCGCCTTTTTAATTTAATTTTTTTTAAAAAAGGTTTGGTTTTATTTTTTTGAACTAAAATAATTTTGCATATAGAAGAGAAGCCCCACGTTAAGCCCATACAGAACCCACCAGGAACAGAGTTTTACGGCGAAAGAATTAATAATAATTTGCCTTTTAAGGGTTCATCATTATTAATACGGAGCATGCACATGCTCAACAGTCTGTCTATGAGCGTGACATGCTATTTTTACAGGTATATTAATATCGATTCATAGTTCATATATATATATATATATATGGATATGATCGAGAATCATGTCGTGGAATGCGTGGTTTTGTGATTTGAAAGTGATGAAGAGGGAAATGTACTCTGTTGCAGATCACGTTCGAGCTGACGGTGAAGCAGTTGATGAGCTTCGATCCGGGGGAGTGGACGGAGAGTCTGAGAAAAGAGTATGTGATGGTAATCGAAGGCTTCTTCACTCTTCCTCTGCCTCTCTTCTCCGCCACCTACCGGCGAGCGATCAGGGCCAGGACCAAGGTAGCCGAGGCACT